>JAGSMW010000068.1:0-77035 GCA_029286795.1 Byasa hedistus | reverse complement strand
CGCCTGAACAACCGGCCTCTAAACTGGTGCGATATCCAGGACCGGCACATCCCATTCTTGGGAGCCTCGCCACGGCCTGCACCGCAGCTGGGCCACGCCCAGCGACCATGCTGCTGCGCTCCCACGGCCGGGGCCGCATCGTGCTGGGGCTTGCGCGATGGTTCGGCCTGCTGCAAACCGCCACTGGACACAACAATCCCGAAATGATCGCCCGCCTGGACCTGATCCCGACAGCTGCGGCGCTCAAACGACGGGCGCTGCGACCGCGCCGTGCGGCTTTTTTCGGGGTCAACTGTCTCGCCCATTACGGCGCCCTTGCCGCTCTTTGGTGCCTGCTTGTGGCGGACGGCGCCGGGGCTACGCCGTTCAGCAGCCGCAATGGCCGGCGACGCACCCGGGCAACGGCCTGGCCTTCAGCCCCGTGACGCCTGGATGTACTGGGCAGACACGCCCCCACCCGCATAGACCGCTTTGCCTTCGCCTGGAATCCGCACGCTCTGGGCACGCGGCGCTCGCTGTTGAAGGCCTTCGCGCCCAGGCCGGAGGGCCTGCCTCTAGGCTGCCGCCCCGACGGCGCCAGCGGTCGACGGTCCGGGGCAACTACTGGGTGGCCATGTACGAAGGGGGCTGCGTGCTGCAACTGAGTCCCGAGGGCGATGTGCTCAGCGCCTGGACACGCCCGTGCGCTGCCCCACCCCCCCATGGTCTGCTTGGGGGGAGGACCTGCGCACGCTGTACTCACCTCGGCCGGACACGGCGGCCCGAGCCGGAGCGATCGGCGCAAGGTGCCCTGCCGGTGCGCTGATGGAGTGCCGTGTCGATGTGCCGTGCTGCCGGTGAACAGTTTCCTCCACGAGGCCTGAGCCTACACAGCCCCCGCAACGTGTTGCCAGGGGCGGTCAGCCCGCAAAGGAAAAAAGAAAGCGCTGCAGCAGTCCTGCGGTCGATGCATCGAGCTCCGACACATCACCGATCTTTTGGATCTGCACCAAATGGTAGACAAATAGATTTATTAAATACATCAATCGGCGTTTAATTGACACAAATTGGAGATTTATTTTCAAAAATTAGTGTTTTAGAATATTATAATTCGAGATAAAGAAATTGGAGATAGTATCGGGGTTAGCATACCTTGTCCAAGTTAGGAGAAAATTATATTCGGTCAAAAATTTTCCCTACAAACTAATAGGAATTATTTAATTATGCCAAAGAAAGCTCATTCATTATTTAAATTTGACATTTGAAATAATTTAAAAAAAATTGGGATTAAAACTGATTTGTTTGCAGCTTACATTTATATATGGAATATACTATAACCTATTATTTAGTGCTGCAAAACACATCTCATAATTAACAACTTTTCCTATAGCGTATTCTATACTCCTTTCTAAAGAAAGCTTCATTGAGTACAGATAATTTACAATTTCTGCTAAAGACTAACAAGAACAAGTTTAAATTACTAATTTAAAAGCGTTTAAAAAACTTTGAATGAAACTTTTTAACAATAATTCCAAGAGTTGAAAATTTTTGATGTAATGAAAGGGAATTACATTGGCTTAGAAAATCAAAATTTTAAAAAAACCCTATTTCTGTCTAAGTTTTTCATCTGTCAATGAAGGCTAAAGATGTTTTTTGACATTTTGAAAACACTCACATCATCAGATATAATTGTGAGGCCCCTAACCTTCCTAAACGAGACAAATTAAAATAAATGTTTATCACAAGTATAAAATTATTACAACAACGCCCACACTCGCCCCCCTAACATCGGAAAAATCGTCATAATGCCAAGATTTGATATTTTTATATGATTTATATTCATGATAAACTTTTTTATTCTCTAATTAATTATAAATATCCTCTTAGAGGAAACTTCAACATTATAGGATTTTAGAACAAACAAACGACGCATCCCCATTCAAATATATTTAGACAAATAATGAAAGTGACTTTTTTGTTAACAATTGGATAGAAATCTTCACATCGATTTCGTGGTTCCATATAAATGTAATATTCTTGTTGTCGTGTCTGGCTCTAACTAACTTTCTTAGAGGGTGGAATCAATTCTTATATAGTTTAAATGTAATTTATAAAACAGATAACTTTTTAATTAATTTTGTTTGATTAGTTTATAAAGTGTGTAAAAAAATATACCCTTAATTTTTATATCCTTGATAAAAAATTGATAATAAAACCAAATTCAACACAATATAATAATGACATGTATTTCAAGATATACATTGATTAATAACAAATTCTATCTATGCTGAATCTCTAAGTTTATAAAGCTTTAAATATAGCCATACTGTCATGAAGTGACCCCTTCAGACTTATCTTTTATCTTCTGTATCTTTTTTGTTTTGTTTTATGTTGTTTTACTTAATTAACATTGTTTGTTTGTTTACGATCAATTTTAATTTATTAAAACTATTAAATAGAACACAAAAATACAGAAGGGTATCTAGATATCAAACTCCACTAATATTTTCACTAAACACGACACCCCATAAACCCCGTTTAATCATCGGGGGTTTATCACAAACCCCTGCCATTTATTTTTCTTATAGCATACTTTTTTTAATAATGGAAAATATACGGTATGTTACAAGCGAATATTTTTGATTTTAAAATCTTATGTATCCTCGATTAGTAGCACTTAATTTTTATCTTGAAATTAATACAAAGCGCTTTTTGCGAAAATAGGTGGTAAACTAAATGATCAGAATTGAGTTGTTTTCTTACTTTTTTTAGGCCATGTCTGGTGTTTTTAAATGAAATTAATTGAACTGTACTGAGTTTTTGTCTGACTAACTAGCCTTCTGAAAAGATGGGACTTGATTCATTTTTCACAATTTAATTTCGTAATCAGTCAAATTTTAGAGCATTATGCTAATGCTATAGTGGCAACAAGCCTATTTACTAGTATAAAATTACGGGCACTAAATATATTAAATATATAAATACCAACACTATAAAACTTTAAATAGTTCTAATCAGAAAATTCGTATTTTCTTATTTTATAATTGATTTAGAGCAGTATGATGTCCCAATTTTGATTCAAGGCCTCTTTTCAAGCCATGTATTTTGTTGTGATTCTTTTATTGTAAAATCTTTTCGCAAAATTTTCTAGATTTTCAGCATTCTTTGCTTTTTTGCGACCCTTTGGTTGCGTAAACACTCCATTTAGGCACGCCTAAAATTAAATTAATCTTTTCAAACTTTTATTGCTAAGGTCTTTGTTCATTAAAATTTTATTAGGGTTAAAATGTATAAAATTATAAAACACCATCAAAATCCCTCTGTTAAAAGCTAATCTCATCGACCACCAGTTTTAAGCTGTTGGCGTGTATTTTAAGTACTTTTATTTGATCTGCGATCTGTAAGTGTTGTGACCTAAGTTCTCAGATTTCCTCTTTTGTCCATAAACTTGGGAGGGTTCCCTTTTTTCTGAAATATTCTCATCGTAACATTACATATCTCCAGCTTTAAATATTTGTTCTAAATTTCGTTTTTATTTTGCTCATTAAATTTAATACATTTTAGGCATGTTGAACTCCTTTGATTCTTCCTTGGTCTCTTTCTTAGTGCTTATACAGGGGTCACTCATTCCCGTGTGATGATGAAGAATTAGAATTATATAATCCACGGCCTTGCTGACTTTTATAGAAGTAGATTATGTGTTTGTTTTTATGTATCTATTCTAATAGAGTATATTGATCTTTCCACTCGTCATTTGCTTGATGATGGAATGGCCGGTAGTATAATGACAATTTGATGTTTTGTTCTTTTACAAATGTTTTTACTTTTTCACTTAAATTCTCCTTAGATGAATCAATTATCAATGTTTGTATTTTTAAAATCAAGTCTGAAATTCTTTATATAACAGCTCCAACATGGCGCTCCTTCTGCTTGATAAACCATTTGCATGTCCCCATCTACTAAAATAGTCCCACACCAGTGATTATATATTTATTCTCTATCTAACCTATAATATAATCAATTGCAACGTTCTCTCCTCTACCTCAACGGATTTTCCAACATAAATCTTCTTCTACTCCTTTTTTTGACTTGTATTCACTGCTAACTTTACCTTCTTGATTTCAAACACCTCTAATCAGACTTCAGATTTTTTCCACCTGGGATTTCCTTTCTGCATCTTCATACAAACTGATAACAAAAACGGAACGCCTTATGCAATAGCATCTTGATGGAATTTCCACAGCCCTTTTTCGAACTTCTCACTACACTTCTATATTGTTAACATTCTTACTTACATTGTGTTCTGCTCGTTGGTGTTTCTACTCATGCAAATCCACATGAGGAATTTTCTTTTGCCTTTCCTGTAAGGTCTTACATAGTTATAATTGCTCTTCGTATCATAGCATCTCTGTATCCTACGACTTCAATTTCCCCTTATTACAACCTCTAAAGCTTTATGGTCAGTTATATCTCTGACCTCATTCCCATAAACGTAATACTTTAAGTGTTCCATTGCCCAAAGGATGCTCACTTCTTTTTTCGCTATGCTATACTTTTTTTTCCCGTGCTCGCTTAAGCTACGCGATGCACCAGATCCCTTGACAACTTCATCATTTTGATTTTGAGATACCCCCGCTCCAGCCCCTTTATTTGAAGCAATTATCTGTTTCTAAAATATCAGGCAATGCGAATCAGGTTGATTTAGCGAAACACCCTTAGATACTCCTTTTTTTAATTTAACAAAATACAATCATTTTCTTTCACAATTCCATTGAAACCCTTTTTATTCTTTAATAATTCAAAAAGTGTGCTGCATAACTTGAGCGCTATTCCCTTAATAACTCCTTAATAATTTACTAGCCCTAAAAATTTCGGAAGTGTTTCTTCTTCTTTAGGCGGCTCCATGTCACATATTGCCTTGTTATCTTGGAACTTATAGGCAGAATTTTGTTCTCCTGCTATACATGTCCCCAGAAACTTCGATTTTTTTTTTTCTTTTTTTTCCGTATTCCGTCTTTTCCTTGTTTAATCTCGAAATGTTGTCGCCTTAGAATAGTCATTACTCTTTAAAAAACGCTTTTCATGGACGGCTTTATTTTCTTCCATAACACCAGAATGTCATCAATATAACATAACAATCTCTACCAATTTCACATCTTTAAAATGTTATCCATAATGTTCTTTGGAAAATTGCCGGTGCGTATTTTAATAACCCCTCGCCATCACATTCCTTCATACGTGTGTATTTTTATTCGAATGCTGTCTTGTGTCGAAATCTTCTTTGGCTGCCAGTGGTATTGAAGTAAACATCTTTCAAATCGATTTTCCTAAAAGACTTTCATTCTTCGCAAATTGTACGACCATGTGTTCTATGTTGGTATTGATATCTATCCAGCTCCACTATTTATTTAATGCTACCAAAATTTGTGTATTCCTTATTTTGGCCATTCGTTTTAAAAACAGGCCTTATATTGTTCAGGCAAAGTCGATTGGTGAATTTCTATGTATTTCTTGATGCAGGGAGTTTCCTCTACTGCCTCATTTATGTCTCCCTGTTTTTAGGCAGTGGATAAATTTTTTCATACTCTTGTATTTTTCATGTGTTTTGGATCTCACAGTCATAAGTTGCTTTTACTGCTTAAAACCACAATTTTATTCCCTCCTACAATAGTTTTTTTCTCTGTTACTTTTGGTAAAACAAAAAACTTCAGCTTATGTTTCAATTTCCCCTCAGACGTAAAACTTTAAGCACATGTTTGGTAACTATAAAGGGTTCTTCTAGACATGTATAGAAAATAATCTTTTTGAAATTTTCTTTGGCTGAATCTTTATAAGACTTATACAAGAACGGCAAGAAATAAATTTCATGACGCTCCGTATCTAATATGACTTTAAATTTCCTTTTACAAATATAAATTGTAATTTTCTTTATTATTTTTTAGTTCACAAGGTTCTCCTCTGCACTTCCAACATTTCATTCATTTTCTCATACCTATCATCTTTGAGATTACCTCTACAAATTTAGCTACATGTCCGACCTTCTTACAAACGTTGCAAACGACAAAGCCCTTTCCCCTTTCCTTCTGCAACTTGAGCCCCTTTAAATTACTAATATACTCTCCAGTTCTTCAATTTCTCTTTCATAAAGTTTCTTTTCTTCCTGTTTGCTAATAGTTCCTGCAATAACATTCTCCATCCGTACTCATTCTCTTTAATAAGGTCTTGATCGATATTCTCTATCCTATTAAAGGAGTCGTTTGATGTCTGCAAAACTACCACCAATACCCGCTATTACAATGTCAATGATCCTCCCAACCTTTTAAATTATTACACTTCGACAACTCTTCTACATCTTTAATGTAATTCGACTATATTTTTGATGTTACTTCTGGGTGTTCTATATAAAGTCCCCTAAAGTAATCGTCTCCTTGGAAAGAATATCTAAAATTCATTTTCTTTTCCATTTACAATAATACTTTGAGCTTTTTCTAAGCGTTGAGCTGTCGCACAGTGCCAGTCTATAAGATCATAGCTAGCTCTACTGATCACATACTCCACCTTCTGAGAACATCCCATGCTATTAAAGGATAAGTTTTCTAACCTTTTTCAGCTTTGAATAACATTTTCACACTAATTTCCACGTTTTTTTGGTTCAATTTTAAATCATCTCCCACCATTTTATTGTTAAGGTCTTTGTTTCATTAAAATTCTTTATTAGGTTAAATTTATACCTTTATAAAAACCATCAACACAACTACATTAACTTTTTGAGTAAAAACAAGTATTTGACATTTACAGTCACTTATCGGTACGAGGGCATTTTGCTTATTTTTTTTGATAGTCAATCAATTGTAATGTGTAACTATTATTGTGGTGATTGCTTTTTTTTTTTTAAAAAAAAAACCACATATACCGGTTTTTGTTTTTTCTTGTTTCTGATTGTTCAAATCTGAATCAGGTTTTTCATTTAATTGGGTAAATTTTATCTATTTTGATGAAACCTTACGATTTTTATTAAAGTATAAAAGTATGGAATTCAGAAAAAAAACACGTAAATAAGAATCTATATGATTAACGAATTAAAATAAATCATTTTCATGCTAACATAGATGTACGTGGGCCAATCGGCAGCGGTATTTCTGTTAGAAGACTCTTCCAGGGAGCCGCATCCTAAAAAGATTCCTTTCATATACAATTATTAAAAAAACAACGCAAATTAGTAAAAAAGGGAATTGATGCATTCTATACTTACAAAAAATAAAATCTTAACCTTTTTTTGTAATTGTGGTATCTCCACAAGACCAATAAGCTCTTGATCAGCTAGTTTGAGTTTTCCTGGTGTTTCATAAAATTCTAAAACATTGTTTTAGGATTACATAAAATACATTAGAAAATTCACCACATGAAAAAAATATACAGAATCCAGACAAAAAGAAAACAGACTCCGACTATGAGAGGCGACAGATACTCATACAGCAAAATATAAAAATATTTATTAAAAATTTACTTAGACATATTGTTACCGAGATATGTCAGAATTGTGATATAGAATATCACAAAGCTTTGTTTGTGGCGGACACGTCGTCCATTTCAGGGATCTGAGTCACCGAAACCAAAGCTATTAAAAAAAATTATCTTAAATTAGGGGATGAGAGATTTAGATGAATTCAATAAACAGTTAGACGATTCTGACCAAAGTAGTATGGGGGGACAGATAGTAGGAGGTTTCCAAAGGTCCCAAATTTAGTAAAATAAGAGTTTCGTGGAGTATATTTAACTTTTAAACCAAGTCCTGCGTACAGGACATAATAATAGCTCTTTTTGACCTGCGTAATTTTTCTCTCTAAGTTCTTTTAAATGACATATTAAAACAGCTCCAGATTATCAATTAATTCATGATTTTGTAAAAAAACGCGATTTTTTTTAATATTTTGCATGGTTATATTTGATCCAGAAAGTGCCAAAAGCCAGTATTTAAAGCTTAATGCAAAGTTTTTAATAAAATCATGGGAATCTGGTTCCATGTTCGACTATTCTGGTTTTAAATCAACCAAATTTTTTGAGGTTTTTGCTTATTTTCTTTTGAAATTAGCCCACAGGTGCATATAGAATTCAAATTTCATGGTGGACTGGCCTGCGCCATTTTAGAATGTTAATATTATTATTTAATTAAAAAACTTCTTAACTAGCTTCGAAGTGTGTTTGGGATCGTTGTCTCGATGCATAAATAAATTCAGGGTAAGCCCATATTAGTTAGCAAGAGCGATCTAGGATTTTCCGCTAAAATACTACAAGTATTTGCTGTTAGCAGCCTGCCATCTTCAATCGATAAATACTAGTCTGCCAACAAATAATATGAGAAACATCCACATTACCATTATCCACCTCCTCCGTATTTAACATTGTCTGCCAAATTTTAGAACACAGGCCTTTACCGGATTACGCCAGACAGAAATCTTCCATTCAGAAGTTAGTAAAATAGGATTAAACTTCGACTTCATCACTAAAAATAATACTTCGTCTGTGCTTCTTTAACATATATCCAGTTTTTGATATCTGGGTATATAGCTTAAAATATGGTGAGGGTTCAGGATGGTCTTTTTGAGGAGGAAAAAGCATTAAGTTCTTGCATTGCATTTAGGTATTTTAAACTGTTGAATGAACTAGAATTTTATTTTCAAAGTCTCCCTCTGAACAAGGTTTTTGAGTTTCCTACGGAACAGTTAGTTTTTGCATTTTTTTCTTTATTTCTAGCGAACAAAGTACTGACCGGAGAAGTAGATGATTTTTTTTGGTCGCCATTACCTCCTGTGTGAAAAAATATTATGATCTTTGTATTTTTTATAAACTCTAAAAACTGTTGAGATTACTTGATCAAAAAATTTCTGCAATCTTTGTTGGAAACTTATTATTCGGCAATGATAAAGCTTACCTATTTGAGCTGTTTAAACTTCGTCAGCTGCTTACTCATTAGGGCTCAAATTTTAAAAAAAAAATATTTTTCCAAGGTGTCAAGTCATTAAAAAAAATTTTGCGTTTTTTACAAAATCATAAATTAATTATTAATTTGAGATTTGAATGCATATTTAAAAGGAACTCTAGAGGAAAATTCAGGATGGTCAAAAGAGCTATTAATTACAAAAAAGAAGCTATCGATTTATTTTCTTGTAATTATTAGGATTACAATCAATTCACTTTTCGATTACGTTTTTTTTTACAAACTATATATAAAACAGATACCATAGAAGATTATGATTTTAGACATGAAACTCATAGAATACATACTTATATATAAAGGAGTTTTTTCTTCGGAAAGCCAGAGTCTAGCGTGTTTATATGCGTGTTTTTGTTACACTAATTTTTAAATTAGGTTTCGGAAAATAATTATAGAACAAGAACCACTTTAACAAATTTTAAATGGCTTAGTACTTCCAATAAAGATACAGGTGCTAAACAAAAAACAAAGCTCACCTAAAAATACAGGATTGTCAATATCTCATGCTTAAATACGTAAATTAGTGCTTAAATATTTTTAATTACGATAAATCTTGTACAGAACTATTGCAATATGATTTCCTTCCCACAAGAGATAGTATACAAAAAACAGTGTGTAAAAGAAAAGTTTTGATATTTTTTATTATCAATTTGTTTTTATTAAACAAACTAACATCAATGGCTATCAAGATAAATTTGATACCCAAGAATAAAAAATCTGTATAAATTAGAAGATAGAAAATCGAAAAATATAAGAAATATATTTAAAAATGGCATTAAACTTTGAATGTATGTAGTCAGAACTGGAAATCTAAATTATTTTTTCCTACGACATATGATGTAATAACTGTGAATCGGAACTTACTTCCTATTTTACATCGATGTGATAAACATAAGGAAACACCTTTCTTCCAAATATAAATCGATAAATGAGAGATAGTACTTTTTGCAATGATACAGCGTCAAATTGGATTGAAATCCTGTCTTTTTAAATGCTTCTACAGAAAAAAGAATATTCAAATTGATGTAACATCAACTGAAAATAACCTTCGATCTGTAAAATAGATACAACAAGAAACATCTGATAGACTTGAGTTTACTCGATAAAAGAATTGAGGTGAAATTTAAAAGAGTTCAATATCCCAATGAGTAATCTGGTGCTTCAAAATGTTTGCATTTAATTGTGCGCAATCGTTTAACTTCAAAGCTTTCCATTATAATAAGCAAAAAGAATAAAATGTAGCCAAACAATATTTTTTCGACTTTGTTCATAGGAGTTTCACAAAAAAAAGTTTAAATAGCAAGAAATGAGTGTATCATTTAATTAATGTTTGACTTCATATTGAAAGAAAAAAAAAAAAAGGTGTTTTGTAAATCAAGAACGTAAAATATTCCAAACAATGGGGGTTAATAATCCCAACTTTAAATTTTTTTATAAATATGTTTTTTGATAGTTTTGTCCGTATGATGTTTTTTAACATTCATCATTTGATTTGAAATATTAACAAAAGTTCCGTATGAACTTCACATTATGATATAAATATTCGAACGCAGTACGCGTACCTATAAAAGCACAAGGTCATAAATGAATTTTTTATTAATACAAAACATATATTAAGCTAGATGACCGAGTTTTAATTTATTTTTTATGTAATGATTTACTTTGCTTCCAAAATAGAATCTAACAAAGTAAGCAAACCTTTAAAAGAGTCAGATATTTAAAAGCGCATTGTTTTATTGTAACAAACATAAATGATTGTTTCAAAAGCATTAAAAAACACTGCTTATTATTTTGTTTTAAAATTTCTTCTTATTAATAAGATTTTTAAAACAGGCATTCTCAAACTGACAGCTTTTTGAAAAATAAAATGTTCCATTTGTTTTAACCTGGAATAGCATCGTTATAAAATTGAAAACAAGGGAAAATGAAAGAGCTTTAAGTATTCCTTTAATTTAGAAGAATACATCCAGTTTGTAACTTCGAAGAAAAAACAGTGGAAAGCATTTGTGGACTTAGAAGACCGGATGAACGATTTGAAAGATATTAACGAAGTGAATTTAATACTAAACAGTGGTAAATTATAATGTTTGGCAATTTCAAGTAGACAAAGTTATTTTTAAAAGGAACCTTGCCCAATTCAAGTTTTAGTTTTACAAAGAAAAAAATTTAAAAGATAAACAAGAGAGTCTTAAAGTTATAATAGTTGGGAATTAAAACCAGTGTATTTGGTTATTCTTGCTGGATAAAAATTATATTTATTTTTAAACAAAAAATTTTCCATTAATGCAGAAAGAAATAATCGAGGTTCAGATCTCGACGGACAATAAATGGTCTCTGTGGTATAACTGTCCACATATGATAGGTTTACTAAAAAATCTATTATAAACTAGAAGAGCTATCTTGTTTAGAAAAACTTTCAATGGATTTTTGTTGTTTCTTACAAGTTTAGATAGTCTTAAACTTCCAGATAACCCTATGGTTTTTTTAACAAAAAAAATCCGGAATTAATTAAAATGGCGGATTAATTAAAATTAAAATACTATTAATTGCACAAACAAGCTTTTTTTAAAAATTATCGAAATATGAACTAAAAAAGCGTTTCAAGCCGCTAATTAAGGGCTTTTGTATTGTTAATTTTTCTCACAAGAGGGGTAAAAGATTTTAAATGTAAACTCAAATTATTTATATGCAGCACTAGCAGGCATCCCGTTGAAACGGGAATATTAGAAGTTTACTCGTATATACTTATTTTCGAATTTCTGTCTCTCAAGTTTTACAAATAAAAACTCAAATTCCTAAAATTACGACACAAAAATGCCAAAATAGGATTTTAAGTCAACCAAAACAAACAATAATCATGGCAAGCAAAAACCGAGCTTTACATTTTTAAAAAATTTTTATTGTTTTTTTTGTCTTAGGGGGTAGTTATAAAAATTATAAAATAGAAAATTTTATGTAATGAAGGATAGCCAGTAGCTAGGTTCCGCTTTAACACTGCAGAATTTCGATTATATAATACTTTAACCGTTTTCGTTCGTTTTTTTAGATTTTTTTATGTTATGAATCTTTTTTACACTTTTAATTTAGCACAAAAAAACTGCAGAATCTTAGATGATTATTTAGACTCAAGCTCCCACTAAATCTCTGTACAAAAAAGCTTTTGTAATACTAGTATGCCTTTTGTCCATAATACACATACCACTATTTAGATTATTTATTTAACGACCACAATAAAAATTTAGTATAACTATATAACATTTTATTTTAGAACCAAAGAGAGCGGATACTACGACTGTTTAATAAAAGTATTTAAAAATAGGATGTTTTTTTAAGAAGAATGCATGAGCCGTTCTTAGATGTTGGGTGCATGCCCGAAAAGGGCATGACCATTCTTACATTAAAATAAGCCTAATAATCAGCTGTAAAACACTTTAGGCGACTGTAAAATTTTAAAATTTATAATTTGATTGTTTTTTTTCGTTTTAGGGTTAAAATTATAATAAAATAAAAATTTATTAAATATGATAAGATGATAAAAAATACATTTTTAACCCAAAGACCAAAAGTAGCAAATAAATATTCAAAAATGAATTTTGTTTTGGCATACAGGGACGAGCATCATAGAAAACCTTTCTTTAGCATGGCCGAATCCACCGAGGTATGTAAGATCATCTCTGTGGCATTAAACGAGAAGGAACAGTATTAGAGAAGCTTATAACTGGATATCATTCAAATTGTTGAAATGAAACATGGGATTTAATTTTATAATATTATTTAAGATTCAACAAATAGAGAAAAGATTATCTTAAAAATAGATTATCAAGTATTAGATTGCTAATACGATTTGTGGGATCCCCTCAGGTTATGGACGGTAGGTGGGTAATCTATCATTTGGTTGACTTTAAGTTTGTTCTTAATCAATTATTTTCATTTAACTTTTGATATTTGTTTACTTTTAATTAATGAAAAACTATAAATAAAACGGGAAAGAACCCTTGTTGAATGATGAAGGAAAAGTACAGGCCAGGACAGGTTTTATCACTCACCACCAAAATTAAAATCAATAACAGGCTTCTATAAAAAATGTTTTTGAGACCTACTTCAGGGTAGGAGTGTGTGTCACTATGCCTACGAAATTATTGATCTGTTCTCTGTTTGTTTTTTAATCTGTGATATTGAAATATTTCTTACATAAACCCCATGTTTCATTCCAACAAAAAGTTTTTTTTTTTAAAACAAAGTAACAAACTTGTTTTTTACCATGAATCGGTTTTTAGAGTTTATGATTATTTTTGAAAATTGGCAAAGATAGAGATTAACTAGTAATAGCCACTGAGCTTTTTGCGAGTCTCTAATTGATTATCGTTTACCCACTGACTACGAGGATTTACACCAGAGGAAAATATTTACTTCTGGGGCTTAAGCGAAATGAGCCTTAAGACCGTCTTAAAAACGTCACTTTGTAAATGAAAAAATAGGTTCACAAGTGGGCTGAAAAACAATTTTTAACACCACAACTTGAAAAAAAATTCGTTTATAGTTGCCCACGCAAGTTCAGAAATTATCAATTTAAAGGAAAAAAAAAATAATCATCTCTGTTTAAGATTTACCTCCTTTAAATGATATAAAACTTGTTTTCGAAATTGAATTTTTGTTTAGCGATTTAGGATTTTGAGCAAGGGGCGCCATTAAATCCTGAGCCATGATTTCAGCAAACCATATGAAAATTCGGGGGCTAAGTTAAGAAATTATATTTAGAATATACAGTATGTAAAGAAACCCCCGCCCAAAATTAGAAAGTGTTCGTATTTTTCTAATATACAATTTCTTAGCGTATAAAATATAGATATTAACAAGAAGTTATTTTATCGAGCCATATTTCATTCTAGTGTTGTTGATGAGGGCAAAGAATGAAATTGTTTAATAAATAACTTTTTTGCTAAAGAAAAAATGTACAAATAACATTTAATACTCGGTTATGCGTTTCTTTGCTCTATAAACAACTAAAGCCTTTTTAAAGACTCAAAGAGAGTTTTGGCATAATTCTAGCGGAATTGAGCCCATTCCTCCGTAATTTAGTTTTCAATTCCATTAATGATTTTTTTGAGGATTTTAATAAATTTTTCCTTAATTAATGCCCCACAAAGATGTTCTATAGGGTCATATCAGGAGATTGCGCTGCCACTTCAATTTTTTAATATTATTTGTTTCAAAAAATCTGTTCTTAACTGGCGAAAGCAAGTATGTTTTGACGGTCCGATTGTCTTGTTGAAAAATAAATTCAGGTAAACCCATTCATCAGCTGAAACTTTGCGATATCGCTTAAATATTGCAGTATGAATTGCGTCAATCTTTTCTCTCTAACTACAAAGTCCTCCCACACCATATATGAGAAAGAAAACAGCCCCACACCATTACTCCCCCTCCTCCCAAATTTATTGTTGGTAACAACTTTTTCGAAACAAGCCTTTCCTAGGTTCTCCCAGACAGAACTTCCGTAGTGTAAAAAAGATTAAATTTAAACTCGTCACTAAATATAATACTTCTTTTTGTTCTCTTCGACATCATGATTTCCAATCTTCTGATGGTTGTGATATCTGCTAAAATATGCAGGGTTTTCAGAAATGATCTCCTCTTGAGGAGAAAAAGCAAATTAAATTTAGGTCATTCAAATATTTTTATAGTTGTATGAATATATCCATTTTACATTTATCTTCACCAAGGTATTTAATTGCTACATGAAATTTTAGAGTTTTTACTGTTTTCAGCAAGACAAAACACTAGAAAGAGGTTGATACTTTTTTAAAACGACCATTACCACATTTATGAGAAAAAGTATGTGGTGATCTTTATACTTTTTGCTCACATAGGAGCTACATTGCGCTCTTTCTATTCTCACTCAGGATGTTTAGACATTTAGGGGGTTATTTTTAAGTTTTGGCGGTATTTTGTAAAAAATTTGCACTTTTTTTTTAACAAAAAGTATAATAAAATAAATAAATTTATTGATCTTACGCTTATGACAAGAATTAAAAGAAAAAATATGATATGCCGAAATGATGTTCAATTTAAGATAGGAATATTATTTAACGTTAAATTATATTCCAAAGGCACATAGGCTGTTTTTCTCATTTGGTGACGGGTGTTTCTTTAGCATACTGTATAATTATATTGGTGTTGTGAAATTGTGAAACAGGAAATCGAAAAAAACAAATAAGAATTAAGGTCGCGCACAGCGTGGTAAATATAATGTGGAATGAATAAATTTTTTTTTATATTCTTTCAACATAAGTATATAAGTGTATGTACAGTTTGTAAAAAACGCAATGCTGAAGAAGTCAAAATGATCTCTTAATTTTATCAATGAAAGACGACGAGTAATCTCGAACAACTTAATAAATTTTTTAGAACCTTTCTGTGTTTTTCTGCCATCATTTAACTGTATTAAAAGAAAAATTTTCTATTTAATTAAGATTTTTGTAAAAAACGCAACATTTTATTTAGTGCTTTGTATGCAGTCCCTTAGATCTATAAACAGCTAATGCTCTTTTTTTAATCTTTAAGAAAGTTATTGCACAATCTAGAAGAATTGATTCCATTCTTCAAGTATTTTTGCTTTAAGTTCAACCAAATTTTTTGCATGTCTTTTGGCTATTTCTTCTTAAAAATGGCCTAGAGATGCTCTATAGGATTCGAATCTGGTGATTGAGCGTGATATCTCAACAAAATATGTTTATTTTTCATCAATAAACCTTTTTACTAGACCAGATGTATGATTTGGTCTCATTATGTTGAAAATAAAATCCGAAAGACCCATTTTTATTAGTGAAAAAAGCGAGAGATTTTCTGCCTAAATGCTACAATATTGGCCGCATCCATCTTCCATAATAAATACTGTTTCAACTCTTGTAGTAAAAACCAGCACCACACCATAACTCTACCCCCTCCGTATTAGACTGTCGGTATTAAGTTTGATGAATCCAAGGCCTACCTGGTTTACGCCACACAGATACTTACCATAAGAGTAGAGAACAGGATTAAAACTTAGACTCATCGCTAATTATTATCCACTTTTTGGCTCTTCATTCGATCATAATCCAATCGAGATATTATGATACTGGCTCTGCCGGATATGCTGAACTTTGAGAAATGGTCTCTTACCGGAGAATATGCAAATAAGTTCATGTCATTCAAGTAGTTTTATCTGCTGTATGACTTATATTGTATTGCCTATTCTACACTTCTCTTCGATTCTGTTTTGCATCTTTCTCAATGAGATTTTTGATTTTTTTCATTTTCTGATAACAAAACACTAGATTTGGGCCATATATCTTTTAGGTCGATTATTACCTCCTTTATGAGCAAAATTATGAAGCTTTGTATACTCTAGAGATTGTAGATTAATTACCACTGAAATTTTTCTGCGATTTTAGAAAATCTTATTTTTTTCCTTACAAAGAGCTACAATTAAGACTCGTTTATTTGCACTTAGTTTGTTTACTCCTGTAGGTTTTTTTAAAAAAGAATTTATACAATTTAATATCTTTTTGGAGGAAATTTTTAAGCGTTGCGTTTTTTTTTTACAAAAAGATAATTAAAGCGACATTTGGAATTTAACGTCAGACTAATGATACCAAGAAGATTAAAAACTTTCTAAATATTTTTTTTTACTTTTTTTAGGTCAAAAATGTTATATTTTTATTGATTTTAAAAATAGCTGATGATTATTTCGAGAGTTACGTGTTGTTACAAGCTGTACTTACTAATTTAGATTGTTGAGTATATAATTTATGACATTTATACATCCAAATTTCATTAATAAATGATTTATGTAGTTAAGTATGGAAAATTTTTAAATTCTGGCATGCTTGTATTTTGGTCTAATTTTTTATAAAAGTTACATTGTTGAATTTTTTTTGCAGAACTTTTTTATGCCTAAAGGAAGGGAAAGAGGGGGCTAATCTTACTCTAAAAATTCTGGGCACAAAATTTATATGTTTTTAGCTAATTCACAATGCTAAAAATTTTTTCTTAGCATTTAAAAATACAGATTTTTAATTTTGTAAGCTAACGTGATTACTCCAAATGATTACAAAAACTTGATTGAAGAGATTTAATTTTTATTTTAACTTCCAATGGAGATCATACGTAAGCAAAGTAAAATGATTTGAAAACAAACACCAATATAATTGAGATCTCATTTATCATGTACGAAATATTATGGCTAAATTAAAATTTACTTACGATATACCTTTTCTTGATTTTAAAAAATAAAAAAGCACTTCCTATAGAGAAAGAAATGAGAATATTGATAACGACGAAATGATCCATATAAGTTTTTTCTCGATCTTCTATCTTTAAAGAGCTAAATATTATAAATATTCAATATACCTTCAAGCATTAGGTAAAAAAAATATATGTCAACGTTTTGAAGTAGAAACTGAACCAGATAAGTAAAAGATTTAGGATTCTGACCAATCTATCTTGGAGGTAACAGAACCTGAGAATTCTAAATTATTGTTTTACTTACTATGTATGAAGGAATCTTTGTTGGTCGGTGCTTATTTTTCTAGTACAACCGATGATACACAAGGGATATATCTCTTTGCAAAAAATTGCAAGATAAATAAGTGAGAGAGAACTTTACAGAATAAAAAAGTATTCCTGAAGCCTCAACCCTAAAATTTTACCACCATAAAAACAGATAGAACGATGCCTCAATATTGTGGTGGTTAAACAATATGAAAATACCTTCTAGAAGATGGTGGTTGGTTATAGCAGAAGGTAGACATGATTGTGTATATATCTGTGATAATGCAGCAAGGCGTTATAGGTCGTATTATTTTTTATAGATAAGTATATCATTAAATTCCAAAAACCTCCTCATTTGCTATAAGAGAGCTTAATTACTTCATCTTAAAGTTAGTATAGCAATAGGTATGAAAATAAAATATCGTGTAACATATAAAAACTGTTTCTGTTTGTTTCATATGGGAACTAAATTAAAATTCAATTTATTAACAATTTACTTAAATTATTCATCTAGAATAGTCATTAAGTAGTACTTAAATAAAAATAGAAAATGTTTTTTAACTAAGAGTTTGTTACAATTCCTAATATCAATCCTTTCAGTAAAGGTTAAAATTATAAGTTAGAACCAACCAAATGAATATTCATGATTTTATCAAAAAACAAGTTCTTCAAAAAGAAAGCTTTCAACATTAAATCAGCAAAGTTTTCATTTACAGAAAGAAATTAAAAATTGCTAATTTAAAAAAAAAAAGTATGTGGTATTATAACACTGGGGTAAACGTGCCATTAGTAGTAGTATCTTTTAGGATATTTTCTCTATTTATCACATATGCCCAAAAAATATTGTTTTATTATTGTCGCGGGTTCCCCTTAACCTCAAAATATTATTTAAATTTGCATATTTTTTTTAACCCATGCCAAAATACCGCTGAAACAAAAAATATATTGTGACATGGCGACGGTGATGAAAAAAGCATTGAAAAGTTCGGAGAAATGACTCAGAAAAAACATCGATGGATGGTTAAAAGATACCATAGGACCACGACATTGGGCGGGCTTGTCCGAAGAAGATACGAAAACGTGTCATCCTGCCCTATCACTGAAGGAGAAGGCTGACGTGTCTACCTCTTATATTGGAGCATATGGATTGAACTTTGGACTTGAAGCCTTGATGATTCTTTAAAGGCGAAGATTTCTACTCAAAGAAGCACGGTGATGAAATATTGGATGAATTTTTGGCCACTAATATGTCAGTACCTATTAATAATATGTAGAATTGCTAACAATGCCTCTTTTTAGTGGGATAGGATGCTTGTGTTGGGAAATCTTTGCCTAAGACAATTTATTTTCAAGGCCCCAGGAGAGTTAAGAAGCTTTATCCAGTTATTCACGCGAGTCTAGAGACTGGGACTCATTTTTAAAAAATGCAGAAGGAAAGATCTTGGATTGGGCTTTGTCCGGAAAGGCGAATAAATAAGTTGACAGAACATATATTGATGCCAAAAGAAGACTAATGAAAGAGGTGGTTTTGCGTCAAATTACTGGATGGTGAAATCACGGAACTGATAATGTTCTACAAAAGAAGAATTAAGAGTAAACGGTTGGACTTTACCAAAAAGATGCAGGATTAGGCGCGTTTACAAAATTGAGGATTCAAGCCTAGTATCAAGAATATGAATTTAAGGATACGATGAATACAATCTTTCTATCCTACTCATGTTTTTGGAAATCTTCCAAACAATCCTTTGTTAAATAGTACTTATAACTAAGATAAAACAAATGCTTATGATACTGGAGCTGACATAATCGGTTGTAATAAAAAAGATGTGTCAAGCGATGTTAAGATAGTCCCCGTATTTCGGTGAGGTTTTTTACGGCAGGTGGTTACGTCCATTGTAAATTATATGAAGGGGCGTTAATTTGGAAAATTAGTTACAAAAACATGACAAATAAGATTCTCAAACCGTTAGTAGTTAAAAATAAGCCCGAGTATGTTATCCATAGAGTAGAATACATTGGAGAAGAACCAATGGTTTTCGTGAAGGTGTTTTTCAAGCTATTAAATAAGAAAGATTTTGTGTGAAAAAAAAACTGTTTTGGTTGTAAATACAAAGAATTAATACAAGAATATTCTGAGCATGTTTGTAACAGAAAATTACAGAGATGAACATTTGCACTGAGGCCAAACATCGCATTAACAACACCGCGACAATTATAATAATTTTTTCGCGGTGTCTTCCTTGATCTCCGTATCTTAGTTTATCGGGTGTTTTAGTTGAATTTGGTTGTTATCCTTTTTTTTGCTGCCACAGGTAGGAAGAAAATCGTCATAGACTCTCGCAGGGGGGGTGAACTGTGGTTAGTCCACTCCGGTACTGTGAGATTCCTATTCACTAAAACCACACCCCCCCCGTCCTTTTATGTAACCCGCTGTGCGGCGAGCACGACATACCCATCTGGCTTTGATTCCGGGAAACTTACCTCTAGCCTTGCCCTAAATCCATTCCAACATGTAATCCACAGTAGACAGTATTTACAGGCTGGTTAGAACCCGAGGAAAGATATCATTCTACTATATAGTCGACCCCTTACCCTTCAGACTGTTGCAGCACCTCTCTGTTACTACCGACTCACTGTGACATTGACCAAGGTCTCCACCGTTTCAACTGTGCGCAGTTTTTCGATATATCACATCCTCTGGACCTTTCACACTTTACTTAGTATAGCTCTCCTTAAGATACTATTCAAGTCCCCACGGGATTCAACCCCGTAACAATAACCCTCATTCGGACCAAATGCTCTTCCACAACGATAGGACTCTTTTACTGAATAAATACTTTCAACTCATAATTGTATACAATCGTATTTTTTCTTTTTCATAAAAACACCGCATGGTCTTACTTTATAAACTTTTAAAAAGCTTCAGACTTTTTAAATTTTGTAATAACATCATGATGCCATCCCGAGTAAACTTTATTTCTTATCGTAATCATCTTTTCAAGGATAAAATCTTTTTATTTTTTAAAAATGTGAAGCTACTCTGCATAAGGTCTGTGGTAGAAATAGATCATTCAACTCTGATCTATACTCCTTTTTTGTTGTTTAATCATCTCTTGTTTATTTGTTTATATTTTAATATGTCACATTTAAAATAGAATATCTTAATCCAAAACAAGGGATGTCTAATCGAATAAGCATTTAAATAAATCTCGTTCTACTTTCAAACCTGTCACAACAAGTCACTCTGCTAAATTCTAATTTTTCATTTTTTTAGCAAAAGATAAGAAAAGAGTTTCTAGTGTTTTTCGTATTTTTTACGTAATTAGTTAACTTTTTTTGTGGTGACTAATCACACTTATTTCTTATTTTTAAAGAATTTACATTTCAAACCCAAGAAGAAATAAAATAAATGATTTTCCTTTATAAAATATTTATTTTAGAAAGAAAGTATACTGGTAGAACAGCTGGGGCGGAACATGTCGAAGCTTCTTGAGTACAGCCGCATTCTACCATGTTGACTACGGACCCAATTTTATCCCAATAATCTGATACCCAATTCAAAAAGAGCTATATAAAACTTGGAGTATATTCATCAAAATGGTGGTCAAATTTTTAAAATAAATTTTTTTGAAGCTGTAATCTTATTAAAAATGTTTAAAAGCGTTTGTCCTACGACTTTAGAATTCAAGAAATCCAAAAAATCTTTCTTATCCTTTGTTTATGCTTTAGAAGAAAAATAAGCTGTTTACAGACTATAAAATGTTTTATTTGAGTGTCTTTTAATAATACTGTAGTACCCCCACAAGCTTGTGTTTATTATCATTGTTTTTTGTTTTGTGTTTCATTTAACTTTTATTAATTGTTCACATGATTTCATTTTCACTTTTTGTTTATTTGTTTTTTTTACTTTACAAAAAACTATAACTAAAACATGATAGTTACCCACAGATGAATAAAAGCTAAACTACCAAGGGTGATCCGTCACCATAACAGACAAATAACAATAAAAATTTACGTCAAAAATGTTTCGCGAACCTCCTTCAGGGTGGGATATGTCAATCCAAATCAAAAAAAAAAGTTTAGATCGCTTTTAAAACATTACTGTTTCTTCTGTAAAAATTAATACTTTTAAGAAAACAATAGAGTTAATTACGTATCAAAGAATTTACGTTTTAAACTTCTTTATAATCTTTGTATTAAGCCAAATTATTATTTTTCAAGTTTCCCCACCAAATTTTAATCACCTAAGAAAAGTACAAAACCTATGTGTGTATTTCACAGTGAGGCTCCGAAGTAATTATTTCTAAATCCATAAATTTTTAGTTTGAAAGAAAACTAGAATCCCTCTTCTTAAAAAATTTTTAACTTAGACAAAATTATTACCAAAGGTTACGTAGTTTGTCTTATTATAAAAAATTTTAAATCAATAAATAATAAATAAAATAAAAATACTTTAATGAAACCACAAAAAAAAGGTTTCGAAACTAGCAGAAGACCCTAGAATCATTCAAGTTTGGGTTAACCCCAGCATACTTATTAAAAAAGCTTTCTTATCAGAAAATTTAATCAATTTTTTATTTTTCCTAAAAAATTAGCAAGATTAATAAAACTATTTAAATTTTTTTGATTTGATGTATCCATGTTTTTTATTTTTAGCATTGCAAAAGGTTATGCTGCTTCTCAGACTTCCAATCTCGAAAAGAGGACCTTCTCCAAGAAAAATCTGAAAAGGACCGTCGCGTAATTACTGCTTACCTAGAGGATCACGATGAATATATTCCTTATGAGCGATAAATGGGTTCAGCATGAAATTTTCGAAAATATTGTATCGGATAGAGATGCAGAAACAAAAAGATGCAGAGTTTATTCTACGAATCAGTTGATCCTCAACCCTTCTTATTAGATTCTTCGATCTCTGCCCGGTAATATTTTGCTTACAAAAGAAAAAAAGACCATTACGATCGTTTTAGATAGAATATAGAAGCAGAATTTCTTCTAAAGCGGTGATACGATTATCAATTCAAATTCTACAAAATGTGAGCTGCAAAACAAGTTTCTGTTGGAAAAAACAAACTAAAAAAATAAAAAACTCCGTGAACAAATGTCAACAGAAGAAATGTATGAACTTCAAAAAAATTTTTAAACGAAGAAGAAAGAAGCCGCTACTTAAAAAATCTTTACATGCCTCATCGGATAAATTGGATTATACATAAACATTATGGATGGAAACAAAAAATAATTCTTGTTCAGATTTAACTCCTCAAGTGTTGTGGTTTTCTAAATCATGATTCACATATGAAAAGAATTTTAAACGAGCAAGAAATAGAAATACCTTTAGAATCCGATAATAAAAATTGTTTTCTGAAATAATATTTTAAGTGATCACAATAATTTGATTGTCGCAAGATATGTTACCTCAACAACTTTAAGGGATGTGCAAATCCAGATAGGGTTTTTTTATGAAAATTATCCTTTTTTTTCCAAGATATCGAAAAATCAATATTAACACAAGAGAAAGTTTGGTATTTTCAAGTAACAATCCTTAATATAGGCATACATTCGAAGAAGATCAGATACTTTCACTAGATAGTACTATCACACAAAGTACTGCGACATGCATCTCAAAAATTGGATGACATTCCGTTACCACCGGGATTCGAGGGTGACCTTAATTTATTGAAGCAGAAATCTTTAGGGGAAAATATACAAGAAAACGTTTTTGATAGTTCTTATTACAGGGGTAAGATCAGAAACAAGCGTTAGATTTGATCACGATCAAAAATGACTTGTGAACTAGAAAAAAACACCCACTCCAATTTTAGATTTAAATTTCGGAAAGTTAACCTTTCTATATCTCAAAACTTGAGAACTATTTACTTTCAGATGATATGAGTTTAAAAAAAAATATAAAAAACTTCCATTTTAGTGAATACTTAAATGATAGAAAGGAAGAAGAGACGTCTATTTTAACAAAGTGAATCCAAAAAACTGATAAAGGAATTTTAGATGTTCGAAATTACTAGAAAAGCTCCTTTCTGAAGTTTAGTTTAGGACCAATTGAAAAGCTTAAATAATCTTTATATATCTTCTAATCATACAGGATTAGAAAAAAACACTTCTGAAATTTTCTGAAAGATTATGACATCGCGATGAAGATATAAAACAGTACATAGAAAAAGTTACTCAAAATGCAAGTTCATATGTTTGCTGTTCAAGAAAATTTTGACGTCAGTAGAAAAATAAAACAATCACTACAACAAATTCCAAAGGATTATCAAGTCTCTTATGTCCGATTAAAGATTTAAAAAAACAGACACATATCTTTTTGCAATCTTTATACATACCATGGTAATGCTAGAAGCATTACAAGAAGAAGCAACTACCCATAACGAAAAACGTGTTAATCTATGTTACAAGTTGTTGATCAATTTTCTAAATATCCCAGATCCAACGCAAAAATCATCGATGTAGATGAGTTAAGAAAGATTACTCTGATGAGATTCAAATGGCATTGGATTCTATTGATTTGTTGGACCATGATAAAAAAAAAGATCTTTCTAAAGGCTGTTTTATCGCCTGGATAATAGTCAGAACAACTTCTGGATAAAAAAACTATCCTACAAAGCAGTATATTTGCCTCACTCATCGTCTATTTACCTATAAAGGGTGGATAGTTCTGAATATCAGACTAAAATTCTAAGAAGGAATTTAAAATTCGAAAAAATCTAATTGAGAAAGAAAAAATACTACACTTACTAACAGGAAGGCCTTGAATTTGTTGTTTGCATGCAAGATCTGAGCCTATTACATAAAACCAATTATGATTTTCGAAATTATATAGTTGTAAGTTATTAAAACGTCGTGTAAAACGTTTATTATTTCGGTATGCCCCCTTACTTAACCTATCCATTGTTTTTTTGTAATTCTTGCATTTATTATAATTTGCCCCCCCCCACCATAAAATTTATACAAAATGTTATTAATTTTATGTGTGAAAATAGCGGGATATTATAGAAAGAATGAATAAAATAAATAAAGAGAATTTATTAAAAATAGTTTGTTTTATAAATTAGTAGAAAATTTAAACAAAGGGTATCTATGTGGAAAGGTTACAACAGCTTCTTTCAGAAATGTTTTAGGTTCAGGTCACCGCTTTTCGATATAAATGATCATTATGTACAATTCATCTTTTCTATGTTCATAAAACTCACATATCTTTCTTTTAAAATATTGATTCATATGACAATTTTTCAAAATAAGATAAAAACTTAAAATTGGCGTATAATAAGAGTTTTGGTGTATATGCTCATATTAAAAAAATTGAGCAGATATTTTGCTAGATTCTATTAAAATAATAAGAAACTAATCGTATTATGGTGCATATCCACATGGTAAAATTTTTTTTTGTTGAAATAAACTTATATAAAAAAATTTTTATCCCCTTGTCTTAATAAAGGCAATGATTCAATATTAGCTGAAAAAAAAAAAAAAAAAAAACAAAAGATATTGATCTTACATTATAGGATATATTATAAATATATTTTAATCTGTGGGGAGGTCTCTCTCAAAAGTACTCTTTCTATTATGCTTTATTAAAAAAATTGAGCCAAAAATTTTATGTAGTAGTCTTAAGAAATTTCAGCCTGGGATGTGAGTACATAGCTCAGTGGGAGACGTCCAGTCAAGAGGTAATGGTGCGGGTTCAAAATACCGGGTGGTGGACTCAACTTGCGAGGGGGGTCTTGAATGGTATTCCGAAGGAGAGCTAGAAAGTATGGGAAAGGTTCAGGGATATGACCTGTGGGAGAATGAGCCACACTGCTCGAAACAGTTGGGAGACTTGCGTTTTTTTTTTCCCCCCCCCCCCCCAAAAAATTTTTTTTTTTTTTTTCACACGGGAGTTGGTAGTGTAAGAGGGGTTGTCTGTGATTGCAATCAGTATGAAGATATGGGGGCCGATAATACTAGTATGATGATGCCCTCTCTCGGTGTTACTAACCACGCCGTTAATACTGTCTACTGTGGATCTACATGTTCGGAATTGGATTTGGGCCAAGATAGTGGTAGGTGTGGCATAATCAAAGCCCAGATGGGTATGATCGTGCTCGCCGCACCAGCAGGCTACTTAAAAGGAGGGGGTTTCTTAAGTGGTAGGAAATCCAAAGTACTCGAGTGGGGATCAACCAGTTTCACTCACCAGAGTCTCTATTGAAGATAGATTCCCTTACCTGTGGCACTAAAAAAAAAATTTATGTTTTGTTTATCATAATATCAGATTGAAATAATATCTACTTTGGAAAAACTTCAGAATTTCGTGGTGTCTTAAAATGCCCAATTTTTTTTAAAAATTTACAATCCTTATATGATAACTTAATTAAATTTCTTTTTTTAAATATACGGTCAGAAAGGAAGAAGAATAACGGTTATCACTAATATAAAGTTAGATGTTAGGGAAGGAAGGGGAAGACTAACGGGACAACCCTTCGGACGTGTTCAATACAAGTTGTCATATAATAGGATTCAAGCTGAATGATCATAATATTATTGGTTTGTTGCGGTTTAAGGTTTAATTATTTGTTGATTTAAATTTTAATATATTACTATTTTAAATATAAATATTCTAATCCCAAATAGGGGATGCTAAAAAAAATAAATCCTCAAAAAACCTTTTTCTTCCACTTCTACATAACACAAGTTGTACCACAGCGCTACATTTCTGATGGGAATAGTTTATACCAAGTATATGCCATGGCATAGTACAGATTTTTAATTTCTATTCTGAAGTATTAATTTTAGTTCCCTTATTTAAACATAGGCACATTTGCCATTTGTACATCAAATGAACTGTTAAACAGAGTTATTAGGACCATTCAGGATATATGTATGAGTGAGATGATGGAGTAGGTTTGTCTTTAAATTGTAGCTTTTGATAGCTTAAAACCTTCAATATTATAGTTGAAAGCTGTTTTTATGCCATGTACTGGTATCTTAGATTTTTCTTATTAGATAATTAGTGAATTTAATTTATCAAATGATGGAGCTTTTTTTTACAAAGAGAATTAAATAAAGGAGAAATAGTAATTACTTGTATATAAATTATTATAAAGTTTTCCACGAAGCTAAACGATTTTTAAAAATTTACAGTGACGAACTTTAAACAATATCAAAAATAGCTTTTTTACCCGATGTATATCATACAAGGTGGAATTTGGTGCCAAAGCTTTTCACTTATATGATTGTGTCCTATACAAAAAAAAAGCAGACGGAAGGAAGAACGTAAAATTAAAGGTCTTTACTCTATAAAATTTAATCTATCAATGAAGTATCGAATTTTCTGTTCGTAATTCAGATAGATTTTAAGGTTACTGCGTTTAATGCTATACGGCAGCATTTTCTCATTCTAGGATAATCGGAAGCCTTGTTTGATTTGGACAAGCTCTCGGAGGGTATGCAAAAAAGTGGGCCTTGTAACTTTATACAATGCAAGCTCGCTTTGTGGAGTTAGTTAAAACGATTGTACAATTGATCTAGTTCCTTCAAATTTTAAGATATTGCCTGGAATATAAAAAAAATCTATCGCTATTAATCAAAGGTTCAATTATTATTTATATTTAGAAGAAATAGGTAGTAACACAGTCATTATATGATCGAAGAGATATGTTTCCCATATGGTACTTCTTCGTTGAGAACAATTAATGCTGCTGAAGGATTTTATTCAAGGCGGAATCAGCTTTAATAAAGTTGATACTCATTTTTTGCAAGTTTATAGACAATTAAAGATGTGTAAATGGCATAATCAGGTAGAATTAATTACATAGATAGTCGGCGGGTGACCCAGAAGAAATAAAAAAACACCCATGAAATGAAAAACAAGAAAACCAAATAGAAAAAAATTATGGAGTTCTATAAAGATTGGCTCTTTCCCTGTTAAAGAATTAATTTATGAGCTAAAAGGCGCTTTAAATTAAATCCTAAATAGTTGTCTTCATCATATTTTGGTGCTCTTACCTGGTTACGTACGGCCTACATTAAAAAAAATATTTTTAATGACCCCCCCCCCTTGTTATATGAGTTTCTGAAGTTAAAAAATAAATTTTTTTATACGAAAATGCGAAGCAGTCAAGTTTTATTTTGGAAAGGATTGATATCAGAATATGATAGTTTGTTATTGCACCGCACTCCAGCTCTAGATGGAAAGTCTTATTTCAATCATGAATCAGTGTTCTTGTCAAGGAGGTAAAGAAACTGTGTGTTATATATGCAGGAAAAGAGAATGCCAAAGACTATCTATTTTAAAAAGACAACACATGTTTGAAAAAAATATTATGCGAAAATCTACAGCTTCTCTAGAAAATGCCTTCATTGTTCTTTTATTAAAAAAAAATTTCTATTATGGGTTTAAAAGGTATGTAGGTACAATAGGTAGGCAAGCGACAATATTTCTGAAACTCAATTTGTTACTATAAGCATATTTTAAGATGATGATTTTTTTTTTTAGTTTTAAGCGCATGTAGGCCTTAAGGTAAGGAGCATCATATTTTTTGTTTTTCTGGGTTAAAATTTTGGTTCGGTGCACTTGCAATACACTTTGGCAAAAATTTTTTGTTTTTGGCACACAACCTTAAAATATATCAGATTTTGTGAAAGCTAGCATCATAAACCTGTTATTATGTAAAACAAGTAGTAAACACAGTCTTTCTATAAGGAAAATGAAGCATTTTTAAATAACATAAATCTACACTAACAAAATTAAAGAAATCTTTCTAAATAACTTATTATATAATAATCACAGTTATTTTTTTATTTATAACGCTTTTTGCCTTCAGTTAGTGTTTATTGCTTTTAGGACCTAGAATAGTGATTTAAAAATTCGACCTTTTTTTTCTACAATGTGTGCCTATTGGCGCGCAACAAATTTTTTATTTTTTTACCTTATGCAACTTAATGAGGACAAAATTTAAAACAATCTATTTGGCACTTTAGAATCAAAAAACCAAGTGTATTTTTTAACAAAATTGTGTGTCTTCGTCTCGATTGTTGAAGAAATAAGACTGGAATGTTGATCTAGTTCTTGCAGTAGAACGGGTTGTTTCGTTAGATTGTAACATCAGTTAAAAAAAGGTTATGTAAAAGTAGCATTAAGCACAGCTTTTAAACGGGCGCTGTTTTAAACGCGAAATATTTTTTTTTTTAATTGCAGACAACAACACACAGATCACAACTAGAAAAAATATTAAGAAAAAGCCAACTGAAATACTAAGATGTCACGGAAGTCTCCCCCTGCGTTCTAAGATGACCTAGGGAAGGTAATTCTTTAGTACTAATCAAAAATAAACCACATTTATAAATGGGGAGTAAAAAAACCCATAAAACAAAGAATTAATTTCAACCTAATGTACATTTACTAGTTGGAGACCCAAGCATCACATAAGGTATTGGAACATAGTGTGTGGTATCTTTACATGTTAAAAAATATAAATAAATGTTGATAAAAAATATGTTTAGACCAAGTGGGACGATTGTAGAAAGTGCCCTTGAGATGGTACTATCACTTGGGGAACTTACCCCAGTGTTACACCACATAGTGTGGTATTCACCCACTAATAAAATGTTCCTAAAAGATCGTAACTTAAACATTTATTCGTTCCATTCCCTCCATAGCTTATTTGTTTATATATTTTTTGGAGGGGGAAAAACTCTTAGTGCGTGTTGTCCTGAGTCATGTAAAGCAAATAGGATTAGTATGGTATTTGAATACCTACATAGCTTATAGAACGTTCAAGGAATAGTTTTTAGTGCCCATTTATTATTTATTCAGAGCTTTATTGTCAACAAATGGAAAGTGAAAAAAAAAACTGCTTTGAAGCAGCATAATGAAAGGTGTAAATTTTTAAGATTTATTTTTGTATCGAGTGCACTTAGCGCCCAGGGAGTATGGAGGAGCACTGACCATTATTCTAAAATCTATTAAAATTATAATTCTATCTTTTTTTAAAGATTTACAATGTCTGATTAAATCTTCTTTCTATTAAGATAATTGTATTTGTTAAAGCTTGGACCTTTAAGTGTCGTTAAAAATATTTTTTTAAAAAACGTGGTTTATTCGGGGGGGGAACATTCTCGTCTATGTAAAATAGATATTTTAAAAATCTCTACACAGATTTATTAGAAAAACAAGAGGAGCTACACCTTAGATCAGATATTCTAAGAGCACAAGGTAACCGTTTTGTGGACAGTAATTATTTTTTTTCATGAGAGTCGTACATTTCTTGGATCAAATTTATGTACATCAAAAAAAAACTTCTGTTTTGAAAATGTTACTGTGTGATTGCTTGGTGTCCTCCAAGTAGGAAATGTAAGATTAGAATTTGAATTAATAATTTATTGTTTCATAGGTTATTTTATTCCCCATTTTTATAAATTTATTTTCTGAATTATATTGAAGCCTTACCCGCCCAGATTAATATCAGAACGCAGGGAGAGACCTCCTGTGGACATGTAATAATTTTGTAAAAAAAAAAATTTAATAATATTGATAACAAAAATTAATCTTTTTTTAAAGCTTCGTAATGATCGGGCCTCTTCCATCCCGGTATTACAAGATCAGAATTAAGTACATTCCTCGAAACTATGTTGACATGAGCCATGTACCTCACAGTATTTACTAGATTCTTGCTATTCTCTTAGTTGCTCTTTCTTCTTGTTACTTTTCTTGCTGAATCTTCTTTTCCTTGACTTTTACAAACATTTCTAATCATTTAAATACAGATTTTAATTACATTTTAATAACTTATTCTGGATAAGCCAACAAGCTAATTCCTCAGCCCTTTCGATAAACTTATCCAAGTCGATGGTGGAACGACTTATGTTAAAAATAAAACTGACTAATGAAACGGGGCTTGTTTTGAATAAAAAAGCATTAAAAATCGACCGTTCAGAAGTCCACATTCATGGAATAGAAGATCCATACGTTAGCAATGCCAAATATTTTTCTCTGAAGTGGCGACAAGAAATAGCTAAAAATCTTGATTGTAATACAGACTTTAGGGTACATCATACCCCAAACTTGTTGTTAATACATAGATCAGACTCCACAAATGATATCTTTTTGTTCCTCTTCTTCCTTTTTAGGTAAATTAGTTGTATCTTTTTTTTAAACAAAGAAATGTTGTTAGAGATCCAAATCCACATGGAACAGCTTGATTTTCTGTGAAATCTTGCATGGGTTTAAAAAATTTAGCAAAAAATTATATGAAAAAGTTTCGTAGAAACACGATTTTATCAATTTTTCCTTCTTATTTTTTTTTATTTCACATAAGAATACCGTTAGAACTGAACCTTGAATTTTATGTATGCAAGTAGAAAGTCTGCGTAGAAATGCTCATAAATAGATTATTGTGAGTCCCACTAAGTGCTGTAAGATTTTTTTATACTACAATCCTTACACTTTAAATAGTCTTGACGATACATGCTGCTAGATCTTCAAAGATTTTTTATTACAGCAAGCTACCCTTCTTTTCTTAAAAGAATACGCCTGCTGAACATTAATCTACTGTATATAGTATAAACTAAAATGGTTAGAACGTCAAAGAGGACATAATATTACAGGTATAGTCAAGTCCCATAATTTTGAGGCGGGGCGCAAGATTTCTGCTGACTTCAGCTTAGAATGATAAAACTTTCTTCTATTTTTTTTAGCCGTATTCGTGAGCATTATGTTCGTAGGATGTTTTTACCACTGCTTAGTTTTGTCATTGTTATAGAAAAATATAAAGTTAAGAAAATCCATTTTTGTTAAAAAGTATACTTTAAATTCTCAAATCTATGGTGCATCGAATCTTGATTATTAAATTTTTAACAGTTTGATTTTATGCTAAGAAGAATTTTTATTTCATTAAGAGCCAAGATGTTTAATTAGTTTTTTGACAAGATGTGGTATACACAACAATATATTTAGGTGTGATCTAAATAGGTTTAAATATTTTGCTAAAATAGTTTTCACTTTATGATCATCATGGAGAAATATAAAAAATAAATCTTTTATTTTAATCCGCGAGTTGTACTTTATAAAGAGGCACGACCAAAGATCCATTAATTTTAAAAAAAGGTTTTCAGAAGATGGTATAAATGATCCCGAAAATATAGGTGAATGTTTTTTTCTAATTAATAAATTTTTGTTAATAAGGTGAATGAAAAAGTGTTGCTAGAAAAATAAAAAAAACTGTAATAACAGATCAAAATCTGAAGAAAAAACACAGAACATAAGTTTGGGAAACATGCTCGACTCCTTTAAAAAAGCGTTGCTTATTAAAAGTTTTTTCGAAAATGCTTATTCAAAAGAAAACTTTAAAAAAAAATATATGGAGAAGTGTTAAGTGCAATTCAAATATGTAAAGTATTTATTTGCTCTGACGGAGAGTTTTAAGTATTATGTAAAAAAAAAAACAAACCCGATTCAGGTTAATAAACGTAAAAAAACACACGAACATTTACAAAATAATTTAATAGCAATCTTTTTCTAGAATGTTTTTCTGTTAGGTCTTTTTAATACATCTGCTATGAGACTTCTGACGTCATTAGGTTAAGAGTAACAATGATGATATCGTTTTTTGTCCCAAATTCAAAATTATCAGCTACAACGAGATCATTGATCTTGTAATTATGAATGAATATATGCTGCCATTAAGAACCTCATCAAGTTTCCATTGAACCAACGTACTTTCCAGTGCTAGTAATAATACTATCCTCAAGATTATCCGTACTGAACTTTGCAGGGTAAAGTTGTATCTCCTCGTTTTGATATAGCTAAAATGTTCAGGTATAAGTGATGGAGTCTCTTTGGTACCGGTTATTTTACCTACTGGATTTGTTATAGGTACCATCAACATTAAATAACATTACCATCAACATTAAATAACATCAAATAATTTGCAAGTACATATTATGTATTACCATTCCAGTAACTCCACATATTTAATCTCCTCCCCATATCCAGGAGGAAGTAATGACTTAGCTCTCTTGTCAATCTTATCATACAATCTAAGATACCATTCCTACTTGCTGTTACAACATGACCCTTGGAAGAGGACATACCACACAAAAAATCATTTTAGTCTTATAATCCTTAGATTCAGTGACTTTTATTTTGTTTCTAGGATCTATCCTAAAATAGAGCAATCAGACAACCCAACAAGAGTCTCTGTCTCAACCATTTTTGGGAATCGATAGTAATCATTGACTGATCGACCTATATCCCTGTTTCGACAACATCGCTTTTTTCTAAATCGATTTTATGTACTTATTGCTGTCATTTTTTATCAATATATCAAAGAATCCTTGTGGTTGTTCATTTTCTTAGCTGGATCATGAGTACGTTTTATGCAAATCCTTTAAACTGAGACCGTCTTATTTATTTTAACTTACACGACGGAAGAACCTCTAGTAACGAAAGCCAAATCATTAGAAACTACCAGCAGCTCATTTTCTCGTTTTTGTCACCAAACTCATTTAAATGTGCTTCTTGATCAGAAATTCTTCTTCTTTCTCACCACTGAGACTACAATACTCATCTGAATTCCTCTTCTTCCTTTTCAAAAACATCAATATCATTGTAATTCTCAATCTCCATTTTTTCAAATATTTCTCGTTTTCCTTATCTCCTTTTTCATGTGCGATTTATAAGTGCTGAAAACCTAATGCTAAGAACTCTAAATAATCTATCGAGCTATCAAATTGAAGAAAACGTATTATACCATATATTATCTTTCAAACACAGGACCAAACAATGTCTTAGCCTTGTTATCCAGTAATACTGGGCTTCAGTAGTAATTTCCTCGAAATGGATAACATCATGAGCAGTTTTCACCTTCAATAATACAAACAGTTGTCTATAATTACACGTAGACGTACTGATTCATTAACCTCGGTAAACGACTCTTTGTTGGAGCATAATGTAGTATTAGTTAGAACAATAATAAATAGTATCACATGCTCCTATATAGGATGTAAACTATCATAAATACTCTTTATGTCTTTAGTTGCTAGATACTTGTATTTTTTGTGAATATACGTAAAAACTAAAGTAGTTTCTGACAGTTCAATATCACTTATTTTATTTATATTAAACTTCTCTAGATTATTTTTCGATTTAAAAACTAGATTTGTGTCGATTATGTCAATAGTACAGCTTGATAGTATTTCATTGTTATTTTGTACCAAAAACACCCGGTACAATCCGATACTTCTTCTTTCTTGAAAATACTTTTGATAAGCTTAAAAACCATTAGGGGTTAAAAATTACCCACAAAAATACTTTTTTTACTATAAAAGATAGTCATTGCTTTTAAATTTTAAATTAGTTAATACTTATGTGATTTATCCTCCTCGATACAACTTTAGGCGCTAGTAAAAAAAAGAGTCTTTTTTAAAACATAGAAAAATAAAAAAATTGGATAGAAAATAATTATAAGATATAATTTAATTGGCAATTAAATATTTTAAGAGAAGTAGAAAAATGGAAACCTTTGGGTGGAAATCAATTAGAGTGAATAATATTTTTTTTCTTCCACATAAATTCTTCCATAAATAGATGTATCCTGTTATGATTAATTCTACATCTCCCCTATACTCCTGTTCAAATGAGGACCACATATTTTCGATTGATTAGTATTAATACCTGAAACAGTACCCAAGCCTAAACTACGGTTAACTACCTTATGATAGATCCAAAGTCGTGAACAGCTTGTGGATACGAAGGATAACCATCAGTTATAATGACTGAACCAGCGAAAATATGTTCTTTAAAAACTTCGGCCAAAATTTGGGATCTTCGATTGGTTACTAATTTTAAAAAAAACTTTCTACAGTCTCCTTCTACGCCACCCCTACAGCACTGCAACATTTGGAAGGGTTGCAATTTTTTGATGGTTATTACAACCAAACCATTGCAAATGGCTGTTTCATCAACTTGAACTCTGAACCCTATTCCCCTATTTTTTTACACCTTCATTTCCACCACCGATTACCAACATATCAGCTCTTTCATCTTAATGTAAGAGGGCTGTGAGATTCCACAAAGATTTACAGCCTGGTAGTTTGTATAAGAAAATACCAGCAAAAAAAGCATCTCAAAATTTTTCGACACTCTATCGTAATCCCCTCAAATTTCGACCCTACCTTTACAGACAACAAACTCTTACATTTTTTACCCAACATTGGAATCCCAATTCCATCGAAAAACTTAGAGGGGCTGTTTGAACCTTTATTATACCATTACACCCAAGCTTTCTACATGGAATTTCAGACAAAATGAGGCCATGCTTTAACATGAATTTTATTATTTTGTCGTTGCTGTAAACATTTTGTGGTAAGGATCAAGCTTTGTTATTTCTGAGATCAGTGAATTCATTAATGAGGGTAAAAAAATATAAACTGAAAAAAAAACTACCTTTAATCAAAAAAAAGAGTCATTCTAAAAAAAGTAGGCATATAAGTTATAAAACGGAATGTTTGCGATTTTAAAGCATCTTTTTAAAAAAGACTTTTTTGTTTATAGCACCCAACTTTAGATACATGCTGCAGTATTTTTTAGTAAACATCACATTTTTCAAAAAAAATAAACCCGAGTGAAGTTTATAAAGAAGAATATATAATGTTACACTATATTAATCAAAGGCTTTGTAAGATATTTATTAAATTTACGAAAGAAGAAAGATAAAAATCGTTTGACAAGCAACCAAAGAAAATAAAAAATATTTTTGTTCTGTACCAGTAAATGTACTTAATTGAAGTCTTCATGCATCTACTTAAAAAAAAGAAGAGCTTATATAAATAATACAACCCAAAAACAATCTTAAGCAACTTAAGTCTACACAAGTGTATTATAAGTATTACAAAGTATTTGTATCCACTATAGCATACAAGATCGAGGAAATGGATAGGAATGTCGAGAATATAAGAAGCAGTTTTGGAAATGCTATTGAGGACAATTTCCAAAAAAATTGTTCTTGTGAATATCATTCCTATCTTGTCAGGAGTAAACTTGTTTTCTAGCCCGAAATACATAGCTCCTCTTACTAAAATGTTAAGTTAAAAAAGACATTATAGACATTATTGGAATATAAGATCAGGTTAAGATAGTATTTGACTCGTCATCTTCCCATTGTTTTTTACTAAATGGAAACAGGATAAGAAATAACTTTTGAATTAGATACTTGTTGTCTATATTGAAGTAGTGTATGAAATATGAGAAGTTCACCTTTTCCATCTTTTTGTTAACGTAGTTAGTCCCGTTTGAATTGAAAAGCGTTGTACCTATCAAAATCCATAGAGAAGGTTGCATGAAAATTATTTAAAGAAGAAATTTTCTGAGGGAAATTAGTAAGAGGTATTTTCAATAAATACTTATAAATTAGAAAAAGCAATGGGCCAGGTTTAATTCAATATTATCTGAAAAATGTCAAAAAATCCATTCTTCTCATAACTTCAAAGTATAGTCAATATTTTGGACAGATATGAAAGCTTTACTTGACTAGTAAAAGGGAAGCTTTCTGACATAACTTGGATGCTATATCTTGATAAAAAGTTTCTATCTAAAATAAATGCATCATTTTAAAGTCAAATTCTTTATTTTAAAATCTGCTTCAGATTAGAACTGAACCTGCAATCAAAGGTAACTCACCAAACAAAATCTCTTCTTATAACAAAGAAAAATTATGATTAAATAGAAAAGTACGAAAAATTTATTATCAAAACTTTATTAATCCAAACTTGTCTTCGATGTAACTTAAATCTCCTCATAAAATATCTTATGAATACTTCCAAGTTTGTTACACCTCTATGAAATTCTGAATGGAACTCTTAAGATCATTGTAAGAAATATCTTCTTCAGATAAAATTTCAAGTTTGTATTAAAATCCATATATGAGGATTAAATTTTTAAAGAGTTTAGTGCATTATCTTAAAAATATTAGTAAAGTTATCGACTTGTGCCCGTCAACACGTATAACAATATTTATCATAGATGTTTAATGTGTGTGTGGAGTTATTACCGGGTAAGAGTCTAGAAACTAAAAAGTTCACCACGTGGCCCCCGAAAGAAGAACAAGGATTGTTTTGAAGAATTTCAATGTTTACGCTCATGTGAGTCCTCTTAACACGTTGAGTACCAAGAGTAAAATCGTTGTTTTTCCTGCGGCCTAGTTTTTCTCTCGGCGCACTAGAACAAGCGGAGAGATACGAAGAAATACCAATAATGTAACTCGGGTATATCTGTGCATTGTCGATTATCTACATTTACAATGCCACCGACCAATGTAATGCTCGGTTGTTGGTTTAAAATGATCTTATTGGTAAGTAGCTTATTTTGGATTTTGAAACGTTTATTGATTTTTCTGGAAGGAGAAAAGCGGAGCGATTTCGGGTAGGTATTATAGGATTATTTAGCTGAGAAGCATATTTTCTGAAACGCATATCAGTAATTTTATATCCCAAAAAATGTTCATTAGACAGTGTAAAATTACAATTGAAAGTGAGAGTAGTGATGCAAACGAAGTAAGTTTTAAAAGAAAAGTTAGAAATAGAATTGTACGAGCAAGAATTTATTAAAGATAAGAGAAAATGAGGGGTATTAATTGTTAAAATATATATTCAAACAAGAATTGTTAAGTTTCAGGTTCAGATACTGGATGAATCATATGCAAGTAAAGATATTGAATAATTTTATAATATTATCTTATATAAATTAAAAAAAGGTTGTAAAAAAATTTTTTGAGTATTTTTTAATTTTTACGCTGTATATTCTATATTTATACTTCAGAACTTGTTCTATTAAATTTGTTTCAAAATGCAACTGAAAATCTTATTTAACTTCAAAAAGAAAAGCGGCATCGGTATATGGGGTGACACGGGGCCCATGAAGTATTGCCCGTCATCCGAATACGGGGGCTCTCACCTACTCACGGTTAAAGTCATTCTTATCTGGCCGGTTAGAGGGAAACAAAATTATTCCCCTCTCTAAAAAAAACTCTAGAAGACAACCCAACCTAGGGTGCCCATAGCTCCCCCCCATGGGAGAGCTTCCGGTCTAAGAGGATAGTGGTTGCGGGTTCGAATCCGCGTGGGACTCAAAACTTTCAAGGTGGAACTTGAATAGTATTCCGAAGGAGAGCTTGGGACCATCACCGCTCACGGGAATGGTCCAGCGGATATAGCCTCACCCCCCCCTATCGGAAGACTGAACACACTGCCTCGAAAACAGGATGGGGAGACTGGGCTCCAAATCTTTCATTGAATTCCCCCCCCCGAGTCCCCCCAGTGTAAGAGTGGGTGGTTTGCAATCAGGTCTGAAGATATGGGCCGACTATACTAGTACGATGATGCTCTCTACCCGGGTCTCTAATCACGTTCGTTAATACTGTCTACTGTGGATACTAATGTTTGGTAATGAATTAGAGCAAGGCTAGTGGATAGGTTCCCCCGGAATCAAAGCCCAGATGGGTATGATTAAGGCTACTTAAAAGGAGGGGGTTTTAGTGAGTAGAAATCTCACAGTACTCGAGTGGGCCTGATCCACAGTTCACCACCAGAAGAAGTCTTGAAGATTTCCCCTTATTTGTGGCACCAAAAAAAAAAACAAGATATTCATTCATAAGCTGATAGTAGTAAATAAAGCTTGTTTTTATTTTCAAGCTGTTCAAACGTAAAACTACCAATACTAGTTACAACAATGTTTTTTTCCTGTAGTTCTTGTGCCAATATTTAAAGATTGGAGGAAATATTTATATGCCGTAAATGGCATGTTTAAGAGTAAAAGAGGCTGCCTTTTAGAGAATATATCCCATGATATTTGATTTTCTAAATCGGCTTTTAAGGTTTTTATATGTTCTTTAAATTGTCATGAGGAATTAAAAAAAAAGCTGGAAGAAAGAAGAGAGCATATACAAAGAGAGCAGAACTGTTTATCAGGCAAATTATAAAACCATAAGGTACAATGTACATTGGAAAAAGAGAGACTAGAACAAAATGGTAGTAAAAACACAAAAGTCCTTCAAAAATCACAACAAGACATCCGGGTTTTATTCGTGGGACGTTAATCGTAATAATCAGAAATGATGCGGAGATTCAACTTAGAGACTCTCTTGAAAGAATTTCCTGCAGAAATTAATCAGTGGTTTTTTCAATATAAGGATATAAATAATTCTTCCAGTACAACACATGAAATATCTCTTGCAAAGATTAGAAAAACAAATGCTTAACATAAGATTTTTTTATTTTTGGGATGAATCATAAAACTATAAATTTTTTATGTCAATAACACCTTTTATTATGAAATAAGAAGATAACCTATAAAGGTTTTATACTATTTATGCTCTAACTACACTATTGAAAAATTTGAATTTGAGAGTGATGATTATGACTGTTGTAGCCTTGGAGAAAAATCGTAAATTATAAGTTGATGACTCTTCTTTTGCCTAAATATTGTTTGCAGTCCAGACTCTTTTTACAAAGATTAGGTTACTGGAAGCAAGCAATTTGAGCATGGAAATATATGATTTAATAGACCAGTCATGCTAATATTTCTGAGCCTCGAAAATTGTTCGGGAAACAAAGAGGAGTATGTTGGAAAAATTTTAAAAAACTATTAGCAATTTTCAAGATTTATCAGTTACCAGAATACTTTAAAAACTTCTAAAAGAAGTTTTCACAAAGACAAAGACAATTCCCACAAGATCTCTTTTTCTAATTTGTTGATTTGTTACAAAAATAAACAACAAGATACCTAAAAAAGCCCAAAAAGACGATACGGCTTTCTAGGAATATATATGGAGAAACGCTCTGACAATTCATTTTAATTGAAGAAATATTTAGAAGAGATAAAATGTTTATTTAAAAGTCAAAGATAATGTTGCCGGCTCTAGAAAATCTAGTTATTTTTGGCGAGTTTTTTAAAAATGATATTATGAAAGCAAATTGTTCTGAGGTATTTTGGATTTTCTACAGAGATAAAAGTTTTAATGAATTAGGATTATAATCATCAAAAAAAAATTAAGTGGACATTGATAGCATGTTTTTAATCGGTTTTAAGATATAAATTCAGATTTTTTTGGGTTAAAAACGATGGAGCGTTCATCAGAGGGACGTGCAAATGGCTAATATTAAGATTTAAGACAATTTATTTAATTTACTAGCAGTGCAAAACCCGTTCTGAGAAGGGAAAACTGTTTTAATATATTTTTTTCTAAAAACGGTTTTTTGTAGAAAGAAATTTCTTAACATGCTTATTTAAAGTAATTTTTCGGCTCAATTTCTTAACATCAAATAAATAATAAATAAAGATATGCTAATTGAAACTTTTGAAAAGGTTTGTAAGGAAAACTCAGTTTGTAGTCAAAGAATTCCGAGATGCAAATAAATAACATTACACTCTAAGATAAACTTTTAGAAGAGTTGTTGTTCAGCAAGAGTTTAAAACTATTTTTTAAAATCCTGTTAATTACAAGCTATAAGATGAATTAATCTTGTTACTAAGAACTCGCAGTACACAACCCCATTCTTAGTTTCCTTGCCTGTGCCTAACCATACTTCAAATCGATTTTACTTTACTATAGATAAAGCCAACATTAAATTGACCATGAGTAAAAACTGGCCCCGGAAGATAGCGCTACAGAGTCCAAAGGGTTTGTCCTTGAGCTTTATGTATGGTCATAGCAAATTATACTACAAGAGGGAAACTGTCCCTTCTCAAACGAAACGGGGTAAAAGTGTTTGTATCGCGTGGAGTAAGGTTATTCTTGGTATTGCTACCGATTTTCCTTTGCTTCTCCCGTAATCACTTCCCTACTAAGAGAAATTCTATACCATCTCCTTAATATGAATTCGGTTGGTACCATTAAGAAGACCTTTTTTGCTATCATCAAGATTTCGGCGCTAGTAAAAAAAAAGAGTCTTTTCAAAAAGAAGCTTTAATCGCCAAACATTCGTTTTTGTTTTATAACTATATCATACTTTCTTTTAGAGTGAATCTTGTTTTTTTTTCAAATTTATATTTTGTTTTACCCCCATTGACTAACAATGATCTCAGAAATTAACAAAGCTTGATCCTCCCACAAATTTTTACAGACAGCAACGAAGCAAAACCATATGTTAAAGACATGGCCTCATCTTGTCTGAAATTCCATGTAGAAAGCTTTGAATGTTAATGGCATAATGAAGGTTTAACAGCCACCCCAAGTTTTCTGTGGAATGAGATTAAATTGTTGAGGTGGTTGAAAAATTGTAAGAGTTTGGGGTCTGTAAAGGTAGGTCAAATTTGAGAGGATTTACGATGAGGTCGAAAGATTTTGAGATGCTTTTTTGAGGGTATTTCTTATACAAACTACAAAGGCTCTGTAAATATTTGTGGGAATTTTCATTTTGGGCGAAAAAAAATGCAAAATAGAAATTTTTCCAAAAAAAAAAGTTAGAAATTTTTGTTCACCCTTAAAATATATCAATTGATTGATCGAGAGATAGATGCTTTCAAAACTTGACATTAGTAATCTATTAAGATTTTAAGGGACTATGAACCTTTTTAAAAGAAATAAAAATGTGGAGCACTGTATGGTGTCATGATTGGAAAAAAAATATACTCAGTCTGCAAGAAGGTTGTTGTTTGGAGATTTAGAAAGTTTCATGTAATACATAGAGGGGAGAATTTCTATAGGAAAAGATAGTTTTTTCGAGGCTTAAATCTATCTATTTTACAAATTATTAAAATCTTGCTTAGGGGTCAATAAACATACACGAAATATCAATCTGCCATGGAATGAATATGCATGGTAGAACGTTATAAAAAAAAATTATAAAACGTTTATGGCAAATGTTAGTTTATAGGGGGGGGGGGGGGGACGCAAGGAAAGGATAAGTTAGGCGGACCTGGACTTTTTGTTGAGGGTAGAGTAGATTTGAGGGTAGATGAGACAGCCTAAACATAAGATAAGGGCACACAGGGGTAGAGCTTTAAGAAAAAAAGACTGATGCTATCTGATTGTGAAGTGAGGATAAAAATAACTCAAGCCTTTGCTGGTTTTAGATAAGAAGTGACACGATGATAAGTCAAAAAAGGAACCACTATATGGACCGACGAACATAAGCATATAAAAGAGATTTGGTTCTCTTTGGATATTTTCACGATAAGGTTTGGCCACAAAAAGATTCATTTGTCAGACAACGGGGCGAGCTTATACTAAGCAGTCGAAATCCATTTAATTAATGGGAAATATTCAAGTGAATAAAAAGACGTTAAGGGGAATACAAACTGAAAAAACGTCAAGATTTTTTGAATGAATTTGTGTGGAAGTTTAATAACGACATTCTGACAGGGTTATAAAGCTACTCATTTACGCAAAATAAAAAGATATTAAGTAATCTATTTTTTAAGCGTATTTAATCTACTTCTTCACTTTAACATTTGGGGGCGAATTAATGCACCTGATTCCTCTCACAGCCTCTTACCCTTTGAAGATGAAAAGAAGAGTGATAATGTTGGTATTTTTTTTTTTTTTAATCGGTGGGGGATGCAGAAACAGCTTACATGACTAAACCAATTAAAAATAACTCTTTATTCTTAACAAATATTTTCCTTTTTAAACAAATTCAAATCCTTTTTCCTTTAATCATCTTTTAAATCCAATAAGATATTGGTTAAATAAAAATACAAAAGGGTTTAAGAGGAAAAATTATCAAATAAATATGAGTTCTTTTATTATAAATCTGTTTTTTCTCTAGCAGCCACGACAGTGGAAAGAAGGTTCTGTAGAAAAAATAGTGGAATAGGGGTCAAAGTTCGAGTTGATGAAACAGCCATTTGCAATGGTTTGGTTGTAACTAACCCATAAATGAATTGGACCAAAACCTTCCAAATGTATGTGCAGGGATTGTAGGGGGTCGTAGAAGGAGGACTGTCGAGAAAGTTTGTTTTAAACTTAGTACCCAACGAAGATCCTAAATTTTGGCCGAAGTTTTTAGAAAGCATATTTCGGTGGTTCAGTATTATAAATGAGGGATATCCTTTCTATCCACAAGCTGTTGACGACTTTAGATCTATTCATGAGGTAGTTAACCATGGTTTAGGCTTTGTTACTGCTTCAGGTATTAAATACTAATCAGATCGAAATATGTAGTTCATTTGAAAAAGGAGTATAGGGGGAGATATGGAATTAATCTAAAAGGATACATCTATTTCTGGAAGAATGTATGTGGATAGAAAAAAAAAGCATTTACTCTAATTGGATTCACAACAAAGTTGCATTTTTAACACTTCTCTTAAAATTTTAATAAATATTAATCTTATGATTATTTTCGGTATAGAGTCCCATGATCAGTGGGAGTTCAACCAGTCCGAAAGGGAAAATGGTTGCGGGTTTTAATCGCTGGACTCAAACTTTCAAGGTGGGACTTGAATAGTATTACGAGGAGAGCTAGATAAGTAGGGTGAAAGGTCCAGCGGGTCTGACCTATCGGAAGGACTGCGCACACGGCTCGAAACAGGTGGGAATTGAGTCCAATGCCAGTTAGTGGTAGTGTAGAGGGTGTGCTTGCAATCAGTCTGAAGATAGGGACGCCGATACCATTACGACTGATGCTTCTCGGGTTACTAACCAGCCCGTTAATACTGTCTACTGTGAATCTACATGTTCGGCATGGATTAGGGCAAGGGCTAGTGGATCGGTTCTCCCGAAATCAAAGCCCAGATGGTATGATAAAAAGCTACTTAAAAGGAGGGAGTTTTAGTGAGTAGGAATCTCACAGTACTCGATGGGCTGCTCCACAGTTCACCACCACCAGAGTCTCTATGAAGATTTCCCCCTACCTGTGCACCAAAAAAAAAAAAACCTTATTTCTTAAGATTTTCAAAATAAAATAAAAAAGATTCTTTTGATAAGTGGTTGTTTAAAAGATGCCCAAAAAATGGCCCTAAAAAAACTCGTCTAAAATTCATCATGATTTTATTGAACATTCTAAATTTTTTTAAAAGATAAAGATCCTAATATAATGAGTGTTGGAAACAGAGGCTAGCCTGTTTGAGGAATTATATTGTGTGAAACAATATGCTACGTATGTTTCGTATTTTCCTCTATAAACAAATATGTTTTAAAGAAATTGTATTCTATCACCAAAAATGAGAATTCGAGTGAAAAATGTTTCGTAAAATAAAATAAAATAAAATAAATAAAATGATTTAATGAAACTACAAAAAAAGATGGAACCAGCAGAAAACCCCCTAGAATCATAAGTTTTGGTAAAAAATGTTTCGTTTTTCACATGAAAACTCTTCCAAAAATAAATGAATTCTATTGTGATGTGACCACATTCTCCCCCATATCCTTTTTTAACTGAGACCACATATTTTCAATCTGCCTAGTATTATTTACACATGATGCAGTAATAAAGCCTAAAATATGATTTACTAAAACCATGAATGATCCAAAATCATGCACAGGCCTGTGGGTATGATGGATATCAATTCGATTGACTATTACTGAACCAAGAATGGATATTGCTCTTCGAAAACCTTATAGTAGTAAGAATTTGGGATCTTCGATTAGGAACTGTGGTATTGTATTATTTCCACTTGAATGTTTATTCACTCCCCTTAAAAGATGCTAAATGAAAATTTTTTGCAGTTCCTGACCATTTGACAGACGAAGATTCTCTTGAACTTTCTTTTTGAAAAGCGGTTGATATATGTGTTGGTCAAAGGTAACATGATTTATTTATATAAATTGTTTATATACAAAAAAACTATGAACTAATCTGAGAGATTAGTTTTCAAATCAACTTAGTGAAACAACCATAAATATAATCCAAAAAATGAATACTTATAGTGTAATACTGTAATGAGAGATGGTTTTTCTTAAGAAAACTAATTCAGAGTTAAATGCTAAATGGAGATGTCACAATTCAAAATGTATGCATTATCAAACACATTATCTATTTTTTACTCGAGTATTTTCTTTAACTGTTCCAAGTTCTGTAAAAAAAGTATCTTAAATAGTGTATTACTTAACGGTGTGAAAAAGACAACAATTGTAAATATAATGGAATTTGTTGGAGTTTTTAACAAAAACCGTTCTTAAAATCAAGAAGATCAGGTTGTGCATATGAAGATGTATTTTAATTCTTAACCCAATTAAACTAGGGAAATCAATAAGCATGCTTAAATTATGAGACAAAACTCAATCGTAATGTTAATCTCACAGAGAGAGGTCCAGTTCAACCTGATTGGGATTAACAATGGTTGACGCAACAAGGTTGTATCCCAGCCCGTGGGATATGTTGAAAACTGGTACCTAATAGAAATCACCGCGACAATCATTCCCCTTATAAAAAAGGTTGTTAGAAGCGGTAGATTATACAGACCGATGAGGGAAGCAATATTTATCAACTAAATTCCTCTGGAAAAGATTACAAATTCAAACAGATCACATACTGTATCATTTTGTAGACCTGGTGACTGGAACACATACGCAAATGTAGAACGCTTTACTAAAATAAAATTGATATTAAAACACAAAAAGAGTGAATAGAAATCGAAGAAATGATTTTTTGTTGTGCTCTGAATAAAGATGATTATTAGAGAAAACATGGGTTTATTTATAAAATAAAATATATATCTAAAAAGTGCGTAAATACACGTCACACCCCAATAATACCAACATTTTTTTAACTTTTTCTGGTTATTGATTTGTTTAAGGAAGAATCCTTTAAAAAGTTACTTGAAATATTAAAGGGTTAACTGTTATTTTTTTCTAAGGGAGGTGATCAAATCTTAGTCCTTGATTTTCGGGGCGTAAAGTACACTTAATCGATTTTGGGGCATAAAGTACACTTGATCCAAAAATCATATTAATAGAAAGATTTTACATTTAATTTTTTAGCCCCTCTTTTAAGAAAAAAATAAAAAAAGAACAAAGATGTAAAAAGTTTTGATTATGACTCAAGACAATTGAATTATAAAATTCCACTTATTTGTTTGATTAGAATTTTGTGTGTACTTTGTGAAAATTGAGGTCAAATCTGCTATTTTTAGATTCATGTTACTATTTTGTAAAAAATAAGTATTGGAAGGCTAAAAAATCAAACACTCTTGAAAAAAAAAGAAAAGTGCATTAAAGTCCCGTTTCAAACGGGAAGCTCCTGCTAGTTATAACCTCAATCATATAAATAAAAAGATTTCACATTTAATTTTTTAACCCCTTTTTTTAGAAAAATACAAAAAAAAACGAAAGAATTTAAAGTTCTGTTTATGGCGTAGACAAGTGAAGTCCCAAATACCTGTTCGTTCTGTTTTATAAGCATTTTTATGTGTCCTTGTCGTTTATTGAGTTTAAATCTGCTATTTTAGATTAATCCTTTTTTTCTAAAACAAAAGACGCTACAGGGAGGCAAAGACACAATAACTCTTAGAAAAAAGACAAATAATCGATACATTTAACGTCCCGTTTTTAAACGGGATAGCTATGCTAGTTTTATATAAAAAATTTCATTTTTAACCCCGAAGAAGAAAGCACTATGGTAAAATACAATCTTTTAGTGTTAAAAACCATTTTAAGTGGCACAGGGACGAGGCCTCATCGAAGCATTTTCTATGCTCAGGCCGTTCACATGCTAATAACGCCACAGGAACTAATTTTAAAAAACATTTCCGCAGTCTCCCTTCACAACACCCCAACAATCATTGTTGTGTCCCTGTGGGACCAACCCGTTCTATAGGTAGCTCGATATGAGGCTTCTGTTAAATAAATAGTTTTTTATGATAAATATTTTTATTAATTTCTTTGATCATTTTCGTACCCTTTCTTCAAAGATAAATCTTATTGGATCAAGTGCATTTTTTACCCATTGGGTAAAAAAATGTACTTGATTCCAGTTTGGGTAAAAAAATGCACTTGATCCATCTTATCATATACAGTTTGTAAAAAAAAAACGCAACTCTTGGAAAGTAATATAAGCTATATTTTAATCAATAAAAATATACCATTTTGACCTAAAAAAAGTTAAAAAAATATTTAGAAAGTTTTTTAATCTTCTTAGTATCAATTGTCTGCGTTAAATTCAACTTTGGATTTTAATTTATATTTTTGTAAAAAAAAAACGCAACGCTTAAAATTTCCTCCAAAAAGATATTAAATGTTATTAAATTCTTTTTTAAAAAAACCTTACAGGAGTACAAAAAAACTAAGTGAAAATAAAAGAGCTTAATTGTAGTCTTTGTATAGGAAAAAATAAGATTTTCTAAAACGCAGACAATTTCAGTGGTAATTAATCTACAATCTCTAGAGTATACAAAAGCTTCATAATTTTTTGCTATAAAGGAGGTAATAATCGACCTAAAAGATATCTGTAACAATTTTATCTAGTGTTTTGTTATCAGAAAATGAAAAAAATTCAAAAATCTCATTGAGAAAGATGCAAAACAGAATCGAAGAGAAGTGTAGAATAAGCATAAGTCATACAAGCATATAAAACTACTTGAAGACATGAACTTATTTGCATATTCTCCGGTAAAGAGGACGATTTCTCAAAGTTCAGCATATCACAGCCAGGATCATTATCTCAGGGATGGGATATGATGTCGAAGGAAGAGCAAAAGTGGATAATAATTAGCGATAAGTCTAAGTTTAATCTGTTCTACTCTTATGGAAAGGTATCTGTGTGGCGTAAACCAGGTAGAGCTTGGATTCATCAAACTCAAATACCGACAGTTCTAATACGGAGGGGGTAGAGTTATGGTGTGGTGCTGGTTTTACATCAAGGAGTTGAAAAACCATCATTATCAATGGAAAGATGGATGGACACAATATTGTAGCATTTTAGCAAAAAATCTCGCTTTTCACCTAATAAAATGGGTCTTTCGGATGTTATTTTCCAACATGATAAAGACTCAAAGCTAACATCTGGGTCTAGTAAAAAGGTTTATTGATAAAATAACATTAATTTGTTGGAGATAGCACGCTCAATCACCAGATTCGAATCTATAAGATCCTAGGCGATTTTTAAGGAAGAAATAGCTAAAAGACCTGCAAAAAATTTGTTGAACTAAAGCAAAAATACTTGAAGAATGGAATCAAATTCCTCTAGAATTGTGCAACAAACTTTCTTTAAGCTTAAAAAAGAGAGCAATAGCTGTTTACAGATCTAAGGGACTGCATACCAAAGTACTGAATAAAATGTTGCGTTTTTTTTTACAAAAATTTAATTAAATAGAAAATTTTTCTTTTAATACAGTTAAATGATGCTTTTTCACTGTTTTTTTATCTTGCTTCTTCACGTCTCTCACGTTCTCTTTCCTTTCTACTTTTTTCTTTTTTATGTTCTGCTGTCCGATGTCTTTGTTTCCTTTCCTTTTTTCTTCACCTTCTCTCCTCCCTAGCCTCGATATGCCTAGCTCTTGATCCTTCACACTCTTTCGTCCCAGCCTCTATACCCTCATCATCTTGCAGAAAAACACAGAAAGGTTCTAAAAAATTTTATTAAGTTGTTGAGATTACTTATCATCTTCATTGATAAAATTAAGAGATCATATCGACTTCTTTAGCGTTGCGTTTTTTTTTACAAAACTGATATAAAAACTGTTTTTTTAATTTTTTAACCCCATAGACAAAAAAAGTAGAATAGAATAATTTTAAAATTATTTAAGTCTGTGATATTGCTTTAAATGAAACAATAGTTAATCTTTGACCTAAAATGAATTTTTAAGCATTTTGATGCCTATTTAGAGAATATTAAGGCCTCTGTTTTTTCTTGTTCCTTTTCTCCTTTTTGCTTTTTCTTCCTTTTTTACTAAAAAAGATTTGGGATTTTTGGTAAACTTTACAAGTTGGATTACGACACAGAAAATTTCAAAAATTACTCAAAATAATTATATAATACAACAAACACTCCCGTTTTAAACGGTATAGCTCTGCTAGTCATCATATTAATAAAAGGATTTCACTTTTAATTTTTCCTACCCCTATTTTTGGAAAAATACCAAAAAAAAATCAAAGGAATCAAAAGTTCTGATATAGATTAAGACAGTTTTAAATTCATATTTATTTTCGTTTCTAAAGATTTTGTGTGTACTTTGTATCAATTTGAGGTTAAACTGCATATTTTAGATTCATGTGTTGTTTGTTAAAAAAGAAGCATATCGGAAGGCAAAAGATCAAAACTCTTAGAAGAAAGACAAATAATGATACATTAATGTCGTTTTAAAACAGGGTGGCTTTGCTAATAAATAATAAAAATAAAAATATCAAAATGTTATGCGGGTCATAACACCATGCACATTGGGAAGGTTGTCTAAACTATTTAATGAATCAAATATTATTAAAAACTATTTACAGATGACTGTCTCATCAATTTGAACTCTTAAACCAGCCCCTCCTCCTATCTTCTTCGTCTTCTTTTTTTCAATCATCACATCCTAAAACTCCAAGATAAGCTCCTTTAGCTTTATAAAAAAAGCTCGGAGATTTGACATAAATTTATTGCCTGGTGTTATGAAATGCTAGTTAAAGGGTATTTAACACTAGATTTACGGACCGAGCCAATTTGACTCATTAAAAATTTGAGCACTGATATATAGTAAAACTTAATATTACTTTTTAAGAAACATATGTTGGTTTTAGTAATGATGAGAATATATGTAAACGTACATTCCTCTTCCCCGCAGACCCCTTCATTTCGAATTATCGAATACGGTATACCTATTTTTACGGTTGTGAGCCAATTTGACTCATAGAATGGTTAAAATCTAATCGCATAACATGAAATTTATCGGTGCTATCAGGCCTGGGGAACAGTCAGGTCGATCGTTATTTGTTTCGCGACTATCGCTGGTTATTGATACTCCGATAAATATACCAATCTTTCTTCAGTTCGATTGTACATCGCGTGTGAGCAGTACAGTGAAGTAATAATAATTTACAATTTTGCCAGAAAAATTTGATCCACAAAGGTAATTTTTCAATTTTAAGTGTAAAGGTATTGCAATCGATATTTATTTTATCTGAATATCAAGGGTTTCTATTATGGGAAATATCAGAAAATATCTTGGTTTGAAAAAACGGAATCAAGTGGTCTATATGTCCCCTTCTGCCACGAAATATACGATATATTTCCCGATGTAAAAAAAGTTCAAGTAAAAAATAAAGGATCAAGAATATCTCCCCCCCCCAGGGGGAAATTAATGATCTTGATCCGCATTTCACTGCAAAAAGTTACTTGCAAAGAAAACTACTTTGGTTGGAACTTTACGTGCAAACCGAAAAGAATTACCTAAATTGCTAAAGCCGCAAGAAAGAGAAAGATGACCACCGTTTTCTACAAAATGTATTAGATCTGCGAATTGTACCCTGACCATTTATAAAAGAAAGCCCAATAAAAAAAGTTTCACTACTAATTACAAAACATAAAATATTACAATTGCAAAAAATAAAAAACTTGTCCCAGAAAACAATAACCCATTATACTAGACAGTATGGGTGAGGTATTGGACCAAATGGCCCGAAAATATAGCGTAAAAAGCAAGTTCACGAGATGGCATCATACAAGTTTATACAACCATTTTAGATCTAGCAGCTATCAATGCCTGGGATTTTGTAAAGAGACGATCAAGTAAAAATGTCCCGAAAAGATTTTATTTCCAAGTTGGCTAAGAGCTAAGAAGTAATCTAGAGAAGAAGTCGGGAACACTTCAATTCAAATGACAGAAATTCATGCTGTGACGGACGGAAGAATTGTCAAGTCAACAATAATGGCAAAAGAAACAGAAGTTCAAACTATTGTGCTAAATGTAATAGAAATGTTTGCGGAAATGTGTTTCAAAAAACAGAGTTTATATGTAAAAATGTTTTCCATAATTTTTTGATATAAACATTACATTTAATTTGATTTAAAACTGTTTTCTTTGCAAAAAACTTCAATTTTCATGTATGAGTCAAATTGGCTCACTTCAGTAAAAATAGGTATATAATCAACATCCGTAAATCTAGTGTTAATAAATAAAAATAAAATGATAAGATTTTCTTCAAACTTTCTCATCCCTATAGAAAAAAATCGTCTTTATCGACTTTCCTTTAAGCTGTGCACATGTTTTTTGGTTATTTTATTACCTTTGTTTACCCAATAAGTGTCATTTGCCAAAACTCAATAAATTTCTCCAATTTCTAAAAATTTCCTCTGACCTTTCTTTTTATGAATCGGATCTTCTATTAAAACCATATCATTTAAACTGAATTTGATTTGAATTTTCGTTTTTTTGTGTAAAAAGCTTTTTATATCTCTCAATTCTATTATTAAACTGCATTTTCTTTATCTCGTCATGTTCTCAACTTTAAATGCTTCATTAGGTTTTACTCCTATAGCTGAATGTATTGTATTATATATGCCTCAAGAGCGCTTTCTACCTTTTCAACAAATCTCATTTAGGTCTGTTCCTTAACAGCTTCACATAAAGTTCTGTTAAATCTCTCAATCCTGCCATTTGAAGCTTGATGGTATGCTGAAGTGATGTGATGATTAGTATTATTCTTAGATAGCCAGTTCCCTACAGCATACTGGTATTTTTTCTTTTGCTCCATCAGATATTAACGTTTTAATTTTAAGTCTTTGGATTAAACATTTCTAAAAATTTAATTATAGTCCACTTGTTTTCTCCTTAATGACCTTCGCCATTGCGAATCTAGAAAAATAGTCGATTGCAGTTATTATAAATTTACCATTCCATGGCCCTACAATATCAATCGCGACCTTTTCCCCTGGTTCATACGCTTCAAGTATCGAAATCCTTATATTCTAGTGGGGTTGTATTCTTTACATCTGAAACACCTTTTAAGCGTGCTCTTTACTTGAGACATAGTGATTTTTGTATCGGAAGCGTTTTGTTTAATACTCGTAAGTAGCCTTTGCTCCTCTATGAACTAAATTTGAATGTGCTTTTATTATGGTATTTCCTTAACTTATCTATGATTAGATTAACATCAAATTTACAACGTGATAGCGCGTCGACGTGCAATAATTCCTCTGAGTTCTTATACATAATTTCAAAATCAAAAATTTGGATCCTATCTATCCAACGTGAAATTTAGCCGAATTATGTACCTTTCGTATTAAAGGCTTCCAATGCTTTATGATATGATTGTAGCAAGAATTTCCTGACTAGTAGAAAATATTGAAAATGTTCCATTGCCCATAAAGCCTCCTAACATTTCCTTTTCTGTGATGCTATAGTTTCTTCTGCATCCGATAATTTTCCTGAGCGAAAGCAATAGGAATTTCTTTATTGTTATTTTTTTTGGCCCCTTTGACTCAAAACCGCTCCCAATCCTGTATTTGATGCATCAGTAGTTAGCATAAATGGTTTTTCGAAATTAGGTTGATGTAAGCAGTTATCACCTGTCAACTCTTTTTTTAAGTTATTAAAAGCTTCCCGTTGCTCTTCTTTCCAAATAAAATCTTCATTCTTTTTTAACAGCTTTAATAGAGGAAATGTTTTATCTGCGCATCTATGAATAAATTTCCTGTAATCATTCACAATACCTCAAAAATTTCCTTAGCTCATCTTGATTTTTAGGTGCTGGATAATTCTGTGATTGAACCTGATTTGTTTAAAAGTGACCTCTATCTTATGTTATGATATCCTTATCTAGAAATTCAAACAGTATCTTCCAATCACCAATTTATCTATCGACAGGTAAATCCTGCTTCATTCAGCAAGCTACAAACACGCTTGAGATCCTTTTCATGTTCTTCTAGTGATTTTGAGAAAACTAGGATATCATCAATATAAACAAAGACAGCATTTGCCAATTCCGTATACTAGTATGTTGTCCATAATTCTCTGGAAGATTGCTGGGGCATTTTTAAACCCCATTGGCATTCTTGTCTACATAAGTCTTATTTTTTAATTCGAAAAGCCGTTTTCATTCTATCTTCTTTCCTTAAGAAACTTGGAAGAATCCTGCCTTAAGATCGCATTTTTGAAAAAACTTTAGCTTTCCCCAATCTGTAAATTAATTCCTCCATTTTGGGATTGTATAGCTGTCTTGCTCTACAATTTTGTTGAGTTTTAATTAAATTAGTCGTAAGTCTGACAGAATTATCTTTTTGATTACTGGTCTTACATTATTTAACCAGGTTGACTTTGATTCTTGTATTATTTTCTTGTGTAAAAGTCTCGAAATTTCTCTTTGCACCGCCTCTTCATATGACTGAGGTAATTTATATTGAAAAATCAACTACTTTTTTACCCACTTCTGTATTAATTTCACATTCGAAATTCTTAAGTCCATCCTCTTTCTCCGTACAAAGATTTGAAATAACTTGATCTAAGGTTTCATTTACATTAGTTCTTTTAACTTCGACCTTCTTTAACATCCAATTCTTTCCTACAATGACTTTTTTATCCTCCCTTCTAGGAATTATATAAAAAAATATCATTATATTCTTTTCCTTCTATTGTAAAGTTCAATTTAGCGTAGGAATTAATAAAAAATTCTTCTAAAAGGCAGGTATACAACTTCATAGGCTTTTTTAACTTTCTAACCTCCGTTGTATACAATAAAGCAATTTGTCTTGAAATAAAATTGAAATTTGAGCTTGCGTCAAATACACATTGAAATTTACGCCTTCTAAACATATTGAATTTTTTTTAATAAATTTTCGCAATTTTCGATAGCATTAACTGCTTGCGATCCTTTCCAATCTTTTTTGTCTGTGTGATTTCCTCAGAAAGGCCTCTTTCTTAATTTTTTCCAACTTATCCTCTATGCTTAAAAATTCATTGGAAATTTCCTTGTATCCAATTGTCATCTTTTTCAATCTCTTCTTTGTGATATCTGAGACCCAGATATCCCACCTCAAGAATTAATCCTTGTTATCTGAAATTTCCTCTCCTATTTTTTTTATCCTTTCAAAGAAATTTTTTGGCCGATTCGCCTTTTTGTTGAAACAACTTTAAAAAATCCTTAATGCTAATCTTCTTTTCGAATCTGTTTAGCATATGTGATTTCCAAACAGACTATGTAATTTTGCGATAAGATTTCCCTTGTTCTAACTTTTCTTGCTCTTCTAAAATTTCATCATCCGCTAAAATTAAAATTTTTTCAATTTTTTGTTTATCCGAAAGTGAGATAAAATTTTTTTCTCTTTCTATCCTTCTAAGATTTTTCTTCAAGTCCTTACTACATATTTTTAGAGTAAGACCTGACAGGAACTCAATTATGTTCGACATCTCAATTTGCTCCACCATGTTATGAAATGCTAGTTAAAGGGTATTTAATAAATAAAAATAAAAATGTAAGATTTTCTTACAACTCCTGGTAATTCGTATAAGAATATACCCAACAATAAAAGCATCTCAAGATTTTTTTTAAAATCTATTGTGACTCCTTCAAATTTTGATCCCATCTTCACAGATAACACACTTTTGCATTTTTTACCCTACATCTGAATCCCATGCCATCAGAGAATTTTCTGTACTTCGAATTTTTATAATACCATTGCTTTTGTGTTATCCGTAAAGATTCTATGATATGGATCAGCTCAGGCATTTTAACAATAAGTGACTGCATTTTACAGGGGCATGAAAAAAATTTATGTACGTTCAAATTACCTTTACTAAAAAAAGACACACCCCTAGAAAAAGTAGGTATAATAACTTAAGAAAACTGATTATTTTACATTTTTTAAAAACTTTTTTTGAGGGGGGGGTGTCTTTTTTAGTAGCGCCCAAAAAATTATTTTTTAATTTTTAGAAGATATTTGTGGTATTCCAGTACACGTCAAATAAGTTCCCTCCAAAAGTGTTGTTATTTATTCCTTTTTCCCTCCTAAAATTATATAAACAAAATATAATTTTAGGGGTAGGATAAAATATGAAGAAGACTAATAATATTTTATTGAAAATATTATTGAATGTTTTTCTTAAGTGTGGCCGTATCCCAAGGGGATACGACAATATTATAAAAATATTTATAATTTCTGATTAATATTACTATTAAAACAAGAGACCTGAGTTTAAAATCATCAAGAAACCAATAATCTGTTTTGATTTAAGAATTACTCAGCTAAATAATCTACATCAAAAAGATACTGAGAAACCTGAAAGTATAATCTTCTATCACAGTGGTTGCAACCTGGGGCATGTGAAAATTTTTTAGGACGTTAAGAAAAACATTTTCATTAAAAGATCGCTTGGAATGCCTAAGAATTCCCATAAAAGGGGTCGCGGAAAGAGTGCTAACAAACAAGAACCCGCAGAACAAAAATTGAAAAAAAGAGGTCCGTGGACTAAAAGGGGTGCGCCCCAAGGTTTTAGAAATGAGCTGAATTTTTTTCACGTATACAATAGATAATAATACCTTATGTATTAATGTAAAAGGAGAAGTAAACTTAGCACCATGGTATGTACGGAAAAATAATAAACCTCTCCACCTAATTTAATTTAACAGTAATCTGGAATAATTGAAAAACGCTAGAATGTCTTTTCTTTGAGCACAGAAAAAAAGATACGTAACTAAGAAAGTTGAAGTTGAAAAATCATTTTTATAGTTAAAAATCTCTTGTGTGGACCTCTTGGAGCTAATACAAACGCATCAACTATTTTTTCATAAATAAACATTAAAAATACTATGTTAAGACTCTGGAAGGGTTCAACATGTTTGGTTGATTTAATCAAATCATTGCACTATTATATTTTATAGAAAGACATAGGGGAAAAGATGTCTTATTGACAGAAACCTATTCTGGATGGGTACAGGAAACCTGTTTTTAACGATGAGGTAAAATAGATCATATTTAATTTCAAGTATAGTCAGTTTTCTGTCAAAAACTATCTGGATAGCAAGAGATTGTTTAACTTTTGTCACCAGGTTGTATTTACACTCTGATGTTTAGGAATAGAAGAAACATTTTTATTTAAAATATTTTTATTTCTTGTTCCTTCCTAAAATGTATATGGGTAAAAAAATATGTAAAATAAAAATGAAGGATTAGAGATCCTTACTATAAGAGGGCAGGCGTAGCTTCCAGTTGAAGCTACTGCTTGACACTTTTGCAGCTCAAAGTAGTGTTAAAATTTCGTCCAGTACATAGTATCACATAAATGTATGCAAATTCTTTATTTAATTCTTCTTTCTTCCTCTGCAAGGCAATGATCTCTTACGTTGCTGAAGGTGCTTCTTAAACCTTTTCAACTATGAGTTTTTCGTTATGTATCTTTTTTCATTGTCTCAAAGATAAACTAAATATCCTAAGCGTGGTTAGAAAAGCAAAAAGTCCACTTTATTTAGGGGTAATTTAACAGATAGAACTCTTGTAATGTAACAGTCACTTACTTATTATTGTAAGTCGAAAATAAATTTTCTATGTATTGATAAATATTATTTAATGGAACAATTAGCTCAACCTCAGAAATAAAAGTTAATTTTTTCCACGTGATGGTAAATTTTACCTTGAAGTGCATTATTGACATCAATACAACTGAATTCCGAAATAAATATTCATGTACTGGTAAAAACAGAACAGACACTTAGAATTATGAAATTATTATCACTCAATATAAATTTGTTTCAATTATACTTGGTTCTTCAGATACAAATAATTATCATCCTTTATTTTTACGAATTAGGCTAAAAATAACTAAATTAAAGTGTAAACAAAAAAAGTTTCGTTCTTTTACTTATATACAATTACTTTAGCGATATTTATGTGCCAAATAATTAATCATTGTTTGAGAAACTGATATATTACTAAAACATAAGTTCTTTTTTTATTTTATACCCATGTTGCAAAAAGGCTGAATGAACTATATAAAAATTTATTATCGGTTATTAAGGATTTTAAATCTCTTCCTATAGGAGCTTTTTTACTAGGAAAGCAAGTAGTGATTACAAAAATGTTTTAGAGAAATTTCAGAAGGATGGAAGACCGTGTACATTAATTCTTATTCGAAAGAACAGGAAGGTCTATTAGACATCTGAAGAGACAAACAGTTATATACAACATGTTTTACGACAAAATAGCAGAATATAATACTTCATAGATTAATTAAAATGTTTTTTAGAAGTATGACTTGTGTATGTAGCCGGTAAATTATTTTTTCAGTCTGTAATAATTTATAAAGAAAAAAAGATAAAATTAATAAAAAGAAGTAATTCCAAAGCCAATTTATCTGTTACTTGGCAGTACCAAATTTTTATTGTTTAAATTAGTGGTGACAATCTTTTTGAGTTCACAGCCCCATATCCGTTAAATTTCGCTCTGTGGCCCCTTTTTGTCAAGATTTCTCCAGCAGCCTCTCGAATATAAGGACTTCTAGCATCTGAGCGTTGTTTTATTCAGAAAGTTTTTCTCTAGGGTCTCAGATTGCGACCACTGGTCTATAATACAACACTACTGTCGTGAGGCTGATAATTTGTGTTTTTTTACACACACTCTAACAAGAAGATTGCCTTGTATCCTTAGGTTACCTGCTTTCAAGGAACTAATAAATAAAAAATATCATTTTATAAAAAGGGGATAATTTTACTCCAGATGAAATCAATAAATATTTTTAATTTTTATAAAACACCTAATAGCTTGGACGAAACCAAGCCTAACTCACACTTTTTTTATCTATTTTTTTAAAAATAAAATAACTTACTTGCAGACAAAAACAAGAAGAAGATCAAAAAAACACAGCAGAAAGTGTAGATTACATCTCAGCTATTTGGGAAAGCTTAGCTTATAGAAAATCTATTCTTTTTTTATTCCTAGTCCGTGTAATGTTTATTTATTCAACAATAATTTTATGAATATACTAGCTAAAACTACCCATATTCTGAGAATGGGTGATTTTATAAGATATCTAGAAGCTTAATAAACAGTCTTAAAATTTATTTTCAGCATTCTTACGGTTTAGTAAACCAAAACTTGCTTTAAAAGTTTTTATTTATAAAAATCTAAAAAAAACTACAAAAAAATAGAGGGGTTAAAAAATAAATAAAATCCAAAATAAAATTTTTTTATATATAAGACTAGCAGAGCTATCCCGCTTAAAACGGGACTTTGTATTATTTTTTATCTTTTTTTCAATGAGTGTAGGTCTTGACCTCCCAGCAACCTTCTTCTTTTAACAAACCAACACCATGAATCTTTAATAGCATATTTGACTTCAAATTGGTTATGCCCTATCATAACATACTCATTATTTTATGATTCTTCTTATAATTATTTTCCCACCATAAAATTTATGGTAAATGCTTTTAATACTAATTTTGAAAATAGGGGGTAGAGAAAGCGATTGATATATGGAGGCAATCAATGAAAGAAAATTTAATAAAAATAGTTTAGTTTCAAAAAATGTTGTTGAAACGTTTTTAAATAAGGGTTCGGTGCCAGAAGGGCACGACAAAATTAATACAAAGTAAATACAAAAATGCTTATAAAACGAAAATAAATAAAAATTCTAGACTTTTAAAACTGTCTTGATCCATAACCAAAACTTTACATTCTTTTGATTTTTTTTCTGTTTTTCTCAAAAGAGGGATTAAAAAATAAATAAAATCCGAAATTCAAACTTTTTATATATATTGATGATTGATTGATGTATCGATTTCAAAATCGAAATCATATTTTTTAGATGATTAGTATGAGAGGTGCATAATACAATTATCTTTCTCATAATATGGTAAACCCTTTTGTTGAGATCAGATTTATAAAAAACATTTTTGTTCTAAAATATTATTTAAATAAAACCTATGTTTTGTTTCGACAACACCTTTTTTGAATGTTAAATACTTAGGTAAAAGTTTTACTTATATGATTTAATATACATCAAAGTTGGTTTGGATCATCTCGGTAATGAGAAGATATAATGCAAGAGTATACTACATGATTACTTATAAGGATTGTTTCCTTTGTGAAAGGCCATAAGCTTATCTGTTAATATAAACTCAATTTTACTTGCAACTCAGTTAAAGGTGGATTCTATGTATATTGTCGAGGACTAAATTGGTTGTGGTATCCACCACCTATAAAAATGTCTAAAAGTTTTTATTTAAACATTCATATTTTCCATGCCCTCCTCCAATAATTGCTTAAATAATTTTTGGAGGGAAAACTAGATTACGCATGTATGAGTCATAGCAAAAATAATGCTTATGGTATTTGGGTACCATATTGGTCTTGTAAAAAAGTCTTTATAAATCAGAAGATGAAATTTCGAGATACGTGAATTTGACCTTTTAGAGAGTTTCGAATCATAATTAATTACGAAAAAAAAATTGTTTCGGAAGTCAAATATCAGATAAAACGTTTTAATGAGATTATGTACTGTGGTATCCACCACTAATAAAAATGTCTAAAAGTTTTTATTTAAACATTCATATTTTCCATGCCCTCCATAGCTTATTTAATTATATATTTTTTGGAGGGAAAACTTAGTTGCGTGTCCTGAGTCATAGCAAATGCAAATATGATTAGTATGGTATTTGAATACCATATGTACCTTAATAAAATTATAATGTATTCAAATAGTGTAAACAGATATTGTAAGTTAAGGGTATTTATTTAAAAATTAATAAATATGTATTTTACACAACAAATAGCATTACTAAAAAAATCTTATAATATAGCATCATATTTCATGTGTTATCGAAAATTTAGCAAAGATAATGTAAGAAGAACGTTGATTTAGACTTAAGTCACAAATAGTAATGTTTAATTTTCATAAATCAAATCACATTAATATTTGATTTATTAATTTTCACGATTTTGCTATAAATAATTGGCGTTACCTGATAGAATGCGACTAATTTTGAGTAAGTATATTATAAGTCTTCTGCAGATTAACCTGCCAGATCCTTGCTTTGCAGCGAGGATTTATTGAAGAGATCAAAAATTCTGTAGTCGGAATAATTGGTACTATCCTTGATTCGATGTCATACTTATACAACAATAAATAGTTACAAGCAAAGTGTTAGGGGGATTTTTGTAAAATGTTGCAAGACACGAACAATTCTGATCCCAAATATATGACTCTCCTTAAATCAAGAAATTATATCTTATGAATAAAACTATTAAGGTAATTTAAACTCTATAACTTATGTTATTTTCCATTTTTTACTTAGTTGTTGTCCATTTCTGCGATGTGCAACCTTTTTGTGTCTACGGCATCTTTTGTGTCGATTTTTTTAGCTACTTTCGTTTTTGTCAAATTTTTGTTAGCGGCCTCTACTTAAAGCAATTTTAGGCATATTTCGACTCAGATATTTTTCTTACCTCCCTAAACAGGATCCCCCTTTAGTAGAGATGCCCAGCAGTTCGAGATCATTGGTTTAAATAATTGCCCCATAGTTTAATCTAAAAACTAACACAAAGATTATTAAAAAATATACCATAAGATTACCATACTCTGATACCTGTATCTTATCTTTTTTCAATCAATCTTACTTTTTATAAATGAAGAAAAACATATGCAAGGTCCACGCTAATGAGAAAAATAATCCACAACAAAAAGCGTTTAAAATAAAGAATATTTTATTTTTTTTGGCTTCTTATGTATGCCTTTCTTCAGAGAGATCCCCCTTTTTTTGAAAGTAACGATAGTTCGAGCATGCCATTTTTTTCTAAAGCACCATAGATTAATTCATAAATTTCTATAATAAAGAATTTACCTTCATAAAGACACTTTTACAGATAACAAGCATAGGATATCCTGAAATATTAGGCATATTTTCCTTTTTTACGAGGGTCGTTCACAAATTTCAATTGTCCAGGTATCATATAAATGAAATACCTTGAAAATTTTTCCCCCCCCGGGTTTAGAAAAAAAATTTGTTTTTTATCAGTGTAAGGGCTGAAAATGTAAAAAGGTATTCTCTGTAAAAATCGAAGGCCTCAGAATAGAATGCAAGAAGATATTGGGGGAGAGGGGGGGGGGGTTTCTTTTTTAATATATTCTTACTCAAACTATAAATCAGTGTATATGTTAATTCCAACTCTATGTAAATTCATATGAGGAGACTATTTTTTTTGAAGTGGTTGGAGATATAAGGGATGATTTAGAAAAATAGAGAGACAAATTGTGAGTTTCAAATTGAAAAAAATAGCTACTTTCAATGTTTTTTTGTATTTAAGATGTATAATTAAAGTCTTTTCATAATTAGAATTTTTTCCCTCGAAAGGGTTACTTTGTTTTAGTAGCGACTGGAAGTCAAAAAAATCTAAGAATAACTGGTAGCTTATTTGTATGTATCATTTACAGACAGTAAAAATAAAATATTAATCTTTATAAGACAAATTAACATTGTCTTTTTTTAAACATGAATTGTTATTAGTTTTTAAGAAAGATAGCTTCTTGCAATACAAAACTAAAAGAATTTGAAATTTACAACATAAAAAAGCAAATTTCATCAGATTAAATCTATGAAAATAGAATTAATCATTAATGAGAAATAACAAAAATAAATAATTCATGTTGATAATATAAAGAGGAAAACATATAAAAATATTGAATTTGATGTCCATCAAAAGAGCTGTGAAAAATGATTGTTTGCATTTCCAGCAAGTAAAAAAAAATACATAAAACTTTTTTTTTGAATGTAAAAACCCCTCACATTGAGAAAAGATCAAATCTTAAGTAATTTTTTGAAGGTAAATTATCTCAAATTGTTTTCTTGTTAAGGGTAATTGAAAGTTGTATATTTTTTTAGTTTAAAAACAAAATTTCTATGTTTATAGGAAAACTAGGGGTGATTTATTATGTATCTTCAAACAACTTTCTCAATTCATCTAAAAAATTACTTTATTAAAACTTTCTAAGAAATATATTAATGACGCGCATCATTGATGGATGACGTGGTGTGACTTAATTAATGCACGTGATATATATATCATTATTAAATATCCTTGATTCATTTCCTGATAATACTTGTCTCACTGGATGTTTTTCTATTGCTTATTTTTTTGAGGTTAAAACAAATTAATATCTGCTACAAATTTCTTAATAAAAAAAATAATTTCAAGTAAGGTTTATTCTAAGATTAATACTTTCAGTTGTGTCTCGGTGAGGACTCACATCTAACCTTCTTGTTGTTGACATAACACACGGCTTTATTAAAAATATGAAATTCATCTAAAAGTGCTTGGACCCGACTCTTTTAAATCTCTTTCATTTTGTAATATCATTTAAAAAAGAGGTATTTCACTTGTAAAAGAAATCTGAAGACACCTTAATAGTTTCTGGTAGCTTGAATTCTTTAAAATATACCTCTTCTTTTAATTCTAAAGACATGTTTATACATCTGATTAAATTATGTCATTAAAATTATTCTGGTACAGAAGGATAATTCAATGCAGGAAGAAATTTTTAGTAATTTCCTAAGCTCTTGTATATATAATCTTTGAGGTCTACCTAATGCGCAATGATTGTTTATTTATTAAAAGGGAACTACGGAAAATAAAGACTCTTTACATTAGATCAATGTAGAAATATATTTTTTAATTAGATTTTTAAAATTACAAAACAAAGAGAATTACAACAAAAAAGAAATTTGAATTGTAAAGACGTCTAAACTTTTTCATTAGATAAGAAGGACTTGTTTTTTAATATGTAAATTTATGTCATTAAATAACCACAGACAAAGCTTTTTTTTAAAGTCTATGACTGTTTATGAGTAACTAATACTACCTTTTTTACAATAATATTCCTCCAAATCATAGCTTAATTCGTTAAACTATGATATTCTTGGTGATATAAAAAAGAAAGCTATGGAGAATCTTTGATTCTTCGGAAAGAACCATATAAAGGGAAAATGAGCTACAAAACCCCCATTAAACGATATTAAACAAAATTAATTTTATATTTTTGTAGTATAAACTTACCTAGACTAGATGGATTATGAATACTTCTATGTCTGTGTTTAATTATTGATGAGTAATCATAAACTATTATTTAATACTTCTTACGTAAATCTACTTCTAAAAAATTATTATATTTTTTCTTCATAACATTTTCCCCATAGCTAAATATTTAGCTTTCTTTTATAATTATTTATTTACGTTATAATTTACCTTTGAATGTTATTGTGATTAATTTACAAATAAACACTTTAAAAGTTACATTAGAAAAATTTTATAGATAAAATAATCCCAAAATTTAAAACATATCTAATTAAAATGCTCTGTTCAAAAAAACAATTTAGATTTTTTTCTAAAAATTTAATTTAGAAACTAAAATTAAAAATTTCAAATTAAATTTTTTTATTGTTTTTAAATGAAAGGGGACAAATTTGATGCTTGATACATCAGTTTTTTAATTAAAATTAATATTTATGCTACTTTAAAAGTTAAATACAAAAATAAGTTTTATAGGCTTGTTTTGGTGTCTAACTTGATCTTAGATGGCTTGATCTAATCAGAAATCAAAAGTTTATTATTCATTTACGGTATGATTTCTAGCTAATAATTAATGTATTGGACATAACACATCATGTACCTATTAAAGATCAATTAATTAAGATAGGGTATTTTATCTTTTCTATTAAATAAATCATTTAATCATCAAGAAATTATTAGGAGATCTTCTTATAATTGTGAGGTATGATTTTAAAAAGGAAACCATACAATGTTCTAGGTTATTTTTGGTAGTCCTCTAATTTATCACAATGGTTTGTAATTTTGATAATTGCTTCTAACGTATCCTTTCCCAATATAAAATAAGGACATTCTATTCATGTAAACAACTTATTAATCAAGTACAAATTAACATGATTCAGAGACCCTCTGTCCGTTCTTGTCAGGGGAAAGGAGGATCTTTGTATTGATGCTTATAAATTCTCCCGTTGCTTAGAAAGCTTTTCCACAGAAACTCGGCCATCCAGTTCCGGTGTTATCACAAACATACCCTTTCTTTCCTTCTCGATATCAATAATTCAATCTATGCACTTCTTTTCTCCGCTCCTTGATATCTTAATCTCGTTTAGACTAACGTCTCTGAATATATTTGTGGCAAAATAGCACGATATGAGGAAACTCGAGAAGTTCGATTCTGTCTAGACATCGTTCCATCTTGTTCTTTGTTAGACAGTGTTAAAAGGTAAATAGTATCGTTCTTTGTTTTCTCAAGAGGCTCCATAAAAAGTTTTACATTTTAATCTTCCCAGCTTCAGTCCAACATCATTCTTCTTTGACTTTCTTGATTAAATCTTCTCGTCGGGCAAAGGAATCACAACCTTTGATATTGGTCATAGAGATTGTTGATTCCAATAGTCTGGCATTCATTCGTGAGATTATCTAGAAGAATTATATGAAGGACTCGACACTATGTCCGAATTATAAGTAGGATCTTTCAGATATTTGATTAGTCTCGAAAAATAGTCAAATTATTGAAAATTTGTTGCGCAAAAATTGGCGGATGGAACGTATAGATTTTTAGTATCTTAGAGAGTTGCTTGCATACTTGAAATCAGATATGTTCAAAATACTTTGATTTGGAAAGATCCAAGAGATCTTGGTTCTTTTTTATCTCGAAGGATGTCTGGATGGCTTTGTTTTAAGTCCATCTTAATGTCCTTCTCAGCTCTAGCGCTTGTTCTTCTGTTCTCTTCTGAACATAGAAGGTGTGTATTGCTCAATCGTCATGTTCTTGAATGAAACATTGGTTTTGAAATATACTTCTCTGTAGACCTCAGGTTTTAAAATTTTATATCCGAATGGGCGTCACAGGGAAGCAAATAAGGAAATCAAAGGATACGTGATTTGTGATAGTCTATTTTCTAAACAGATGTTGGTTTCCCCACATTTACTACAGAATTTTTTTGCTATTGACTACAACAGAGTATTTTTTATTTTTATACATAGCTATTCTTCCTTCTAGACGTTCACTTTGAAGATGACAACCTCGTTTATACAAGAAATCTATTATGGATTATGTTGTAAAATAATGTTCGACATGTTGTTTATATTCAGCGAACAATTTTCGACAAAACTATTGATAATATACATTTTAATTGTTCTGCTGGGTATCCTACGGGGTAATCTAAAAATTGAAAAATTAGATAATCATATTATGTAATATTAGCAAATGAAGTGTGTAACTTCAAAGATAACTAGAAAATCTAACGATAAATTAATGATTTATCATGATTTTCGGATTTCTGATTGATTGTCTTGGGGATGATTTATCATTGTGTAGATATTTTACACACGTGATTCTTTTCTTAAATTTAAAAAATTTAATATAAAAAATATTAAGAAAGTAAAATAAAAGTGGAGTTTCAAGACAAGAATATTAGAGAATCGAATATGCAAGAAAATCTTAATATGAATAGTAATAATATTATTTTTTTGTTTAAGTAATCTGTAGGAAATTTAAGAAGAAAATTGATATACAAGCACTTCGTAAGAAAAGTTTAAAAAAAATCTCATTAGACAAGTTTTTTTAAAAATTAAGGCTAACAAGAATTAAAGTTTAAAAAAACAAAGTAAAACAATTTAAAGCATACTGATTTTAATTTCGGAAAAGCTCTGTATCTTTTTTAAATAAGATTTTATAAGAAGATTTAGGGAAGATAAAAAACGAAATTATCCTTAAGCTCTAAATAGCCCTTTTTTCTATTCGAGGATACGAGACTTAAATATTATATCACACGTCAGAAGTTCCTTTAACTCGAACATCGATATTTTTTAATCTTTTTACTTCCTTCATAATTCTACAATCGAGAACATACAGCTTATATTTTTTATCATTTCATCTTGTCCCACAATTGAATCATCTTTCAAATAACATTTTTTAGGGACACAATCAAGCACCCATCCTCTAAAACAATCACTGAATTTATAAAATAATGTTGTCTTTCATAACAAGAATGGGTTCTCCACGGTTCGCAAGATGATCTTCATAAATCATTTTCCTCCTCTTACAGAAATAAACTTCTCAGCAATAGGTCGATCATTTGGAGGTTTATAATCATTTTATATTGAATGAGAGATTAAACTTAACTTTGCTCCAATCGATCTCGACATTAACGGACGAAAGAAAATCCTATCCAATTGACCTTTCTCTTTTCGTGCACTAAAATGTTATTTGTATAATTATCTTTTAAAATCTCAAGCTCTTCAATAACGATCCTATTATTAAGAAAACTAGGCCATTGAAATGTCCTCAAAAAGAGAATTTCACTGTTCCCAAACATTTTTCTGTCCTTTAAAATCACTAAGAATATCCTCTAACTTGTAAAACAAGACATACTTACATAAATTTTGTCATTGTATCTAATAAACTTCTTTCTCCAATTCTAAACTAATATATGTTTTTGTCAAGAGTCTTATACTAAGCTGTTCCCTAATTTTTTTTTCTAGATTTCCTTGTCTTCAAACAATTTAAATATGGTAGAAAAGAATATGAATAAACTTCTTAGGAATAGTTTTCATCATATAAGACTCTTCCTGACATAAACTTTACTTTCATAATAGCATAGGGGTCTATTAAGGCTGCGTGTATCAATCTGGTAAGGAACCTGTTTCAATTCTCTTACCCCCAGCATCGATTTCCTTAGAAAATAATTTCAATTCTCACGGGAAGATTAAATAAGATATCTCTCTAAGTGTATTAGTTTGATCAATACTAGATGACCTTATTTTTCCTCGCAAAAGGTTGTCTAATACTGATATCAAGCTATCTACATAGACTAAAGTGTTCCTGTTTATCTTTTCTGCAATATTTTTAATATTCTAGAGCTTAATCTTCGTAAGAAATATATTCTAAGTATTCGGAAAACAGATCAATAAATATATCGGAAAACTGATCTCCTTTCATTATAACCTGAAGATCACATAATTTAATTAAAACTTCTAATTCAGACAAAACTTGTTCTTCGACGATCTCAACATTATTAAAAAAACTTTTAATGCATTCATATTAAAATCTCCATGCTCCATACATCTTGTGAACGTCGAATTAATAGTTCGGTATTCATCTACCGTCCTCTTGGAAAAAAATTCGAATCAGAGTTAACTAATTTTTCCAAAATGTAACTCGAGTTACCACTTATAAATGCTCTGTAGGATATAGTTTTTGTAATCAAACACACATTCTTTAGTATATGGCTTAAGTGATCTCTTTTACCAATTCAAACCGAGTAGTAGCATTTTTAAGTCTTTTATCATATCTTTTGCTGATATAGGAGGAAATCAAATTATCTATGAATATCACTTATGTTGGTTAACTCATAGAAGTAGAAAGGTTTATTCCTTCTTTTCCGATACAAAACAATAGATAATTATCGTTAAAATGCTGATAATTATTTTCAAAAATCAACAGATTTTATTCAATTTTGGTGGAGATAAATCATGTATAACTCGTTACTTATCAAATCCATGAAAGATAATCACTCATTTTCATGAGACTCTGCAGTACAGAGATATATGAAGAATACTTCAAAACAAGTTTGTTTTTTATTTCTTCTACAAAACTTTCGGTCTTTCTGAGATCTTATGATTTGAACATAACATAAGATGAATTTGCTTCTCTAGAATTAGAATCTACATTAATTTTTTTGTAAAAAATCGTTTCAACCAGACTAGAAATAATATCAGATCTCTTGTTACTAGAATTTCTGTCATTCTATTTTCTAGAGCTCATCCTAATTTTCTACTAAAATAAAGTTATGAAATAACTTAGAAAACTCATTGATCATCTTAAATTCCCAAACATATTCCTCATAAATTCTCTATGAAGTTTTCAGTAATTTTCTCTATCCTCTTTAACCTGCGCCTTACCAACTTTAAAATAAGTTCTCGAAATTCTTTTAGAATTGGTTTATTTTATGATCACAGGAGAATCTCCTCAGAGTTTGATAAATTTCCTCATAGGTATAATCAGAAGCTTTACAGTTGAAATATTCCCTAACAAAAGTTCTATCTTAATGTATCTTTCTTTTGCTCCACTTCATGAGGGCAAAATAATGAATTTAGAAGGAAAACAAAAAAATAATATTTGATAAAATACGAAAAGGATAAGGGTTTTGTGCTTGACTGGGAGACGAGGACTATGAATCCAAGATGTCAAAATATTTAATTTTCCCTCTATTTTGGCAAAAAATAGTAAATTCTATTATTCGATGGTAAATTCCCTACAACTATTATATAAACGCAATACTTTAGGAGGGGTACGGAGAAAAGAAAGGTCTTATGTAAATTAAAAGATTTAGAATTTTACCACACAGATTACCACAAGAACTTAATGATTTCTTTCAGTGTTTCAAAAATAGTCAACCAAATTTAACTAAGGGAAATAAAAAGTTCCATTTTAATCAATAAAAGATGGGTTTTTTATAAAAATCTATATTCTTACTTTCTGTGAGATGATAATATTCCTCCTATAATTGTAAATGCCTAACTTTAAAAGCTTTTTTAAGTAAAATTTTTAATTTGAAACATCCATATTTTTTTACTTTTTTACTATGAAATTTCCAACTAACTTCTTTTGGCGACAATCTTGACCTCCTTTGAAAAGAACAATTCTTAGCATGCATGATTTAACATTCTTCTTTTCTTCCTAAGAAAATTTTAACCTAGATATTAAAATGTTGTTTCTTGATCTAAAAGTTATAATTGTAATAAGTAGATTTTGGGCTTATTGCTAAAGGCTCTTTGAAATTAGTACCGTCCGAGCAAACGCTTAAGACAAACCCTCTTTTTTCTGAAAAACTAAATGTTTTGTTATTAAAAAAAGATTGTGGGGCTATATATTATTAAGCTTTCTTATGCTTTTAGACATTTTTAATGTGTAATTAAATAATACTATTTAAAAATAAAGGTAATTTTTAAAAAAAAAAAATTTAATTAAAAAAGTGTGCAAAATCTTAAGACATTTTGGGATTTGGCGGTAAAAACTCCCTCCAAAATTTTAGAACCCCAATATGAGGCAAAGCATCTTTTCTTTCTGAAGCTGAAAATCCTGTATGTTACTGTTTAAAAGACAAAAAATTAATTTCAAAAATAAGTAAAGAAATAAAGAGATCAAGATGTGTTAACAATTATTACTTCAATAATCCTACAAGTTATGGAAAAAAATAAGTCATCGGAAAGCCCAAAAAAAGGCTTTCTCATCAAGTAAGATCGAAAATAATTGCATGAGTTTTGTTATGGTCGAACATTACCACAGCTTAATGAAATAAGTCTAAGTAGCTATAACATTATAAAAGTACAATGACTAAAATTATTAGAAAAGACGGAAGCCTAAAAGGAAAAAATACGTCATAACCAATAATTTTTTTGAGAATAAAAAAATAGAATTCTTTTTTCAGGTAAATACCGAGATTTTAGTAATAAATGGCGTGATGTAATATTTCTGACGAGAAAAAGTTCAATGTAGATGGGGCCAGAGGCTACAAACTACTGCTGGGCCGGTCTTAATACAAAAGAGGTCATATATTCACGCAGAGCCATGGGTGGTTTTATCAGTTATGGTTTGGGTTGTTTACTTTAGACAAAAATCAAAATTGTCTTTCATAACTGGAACAATAAATAGTACAAAGTACCAAGAGGTATTGAACGATTATTTGCTTTCATTTATTAATTATCAGAATCAACAAGAGTAATTTTCAAACAAGATAATGCAAAACTCATGTTTCCGTCTCGACAAAAAATTTGTTACAAAGTAAAAATATTGAAACAATGTGATGACCACCTTATTCTTCAGACTTAAATCCGATAGAAAATCTTTGGGGAGAACTTTCTAGAAGAGTTTATGCTACGGAAAGACATATAACTGCATAAATAATTAAACAGGTCGATTTCGAAAACTGATAATATCTGGGTAAATGGTACCACAGGAAATTTTTATTTGTTTTTATTGTTATTTAATTATTGGTTATGATTCTGCTTGAAATTATTGGTTCTTTTATCAAACAGATCACTCCGAAGAAGGGGGAAGGATGATTTGTTAAATTTCTCCTTTAAAAACTAGATAAGGAAAATTCTATTAGGAGATATATGACAGGGAGACGAAAGCTAAGAATCCACGTTCTCAATAAATCTATTAACTGTAAATCTACATCTACAGGGAACATTAAAGAGCCGTGCATAATAGAATATTTTCTAACGCACAGCCGAATCCCACATTGTACTCCAAGATCAATCATATCGTTTGTGCGAAAATTTGGTAATTCTATGAAAGAATAATTAGAAGGTTATGGAAAACTATGGGGGTTCAATCAAATATTAAATTACCTTAATCGCCAAATGTCTTAAGATTTTGCAACACTTTTTAATTAAATTTTTTTTTTAAAAATTACCTTTATTTTTAAATAGTATTATTTAATTACACATTAAAAATGTCTAAAAGCATAAGAACTTACTAATATAGCCTCACAATCTTTTTTTAATAACAAAAACATTTAGTTTTTCAGAAAAAAGAGGGTGTCTAAGCTTTTGCATCGGACTGTACATAATTTAAAAAAATAAAACAAATAGGAGACATGTGGTAGCTTTTTACCACAAAACTCTTCCTCATTTATAAATTAAAACCACAGTTGCAACATAATATGGATTTGTACTTTTGGCACAAATAAAATGTTAGAGCTGAGCATAAGGCTTAAACAAAGAGAATTAAAGCACAGCACTTCAAAGTCTTAAAAAACTTTGAAGACCATCTTATCGAATTTTAAAAACCAGTCTCAAAAGGAAGTAAGCGGGGACGTCTTTTTTGCATGTAGAAATAACCTTTTAAAAATTGATTAATTGATTTAATTATAAAGCAAGGAATTACTATTTCAATTGGTGTTTCGTTTGGCACACTACTTGGAAAATTCTAATAATTTAATCTCGAAGATACAAGTCTTGGCAGCTTCTTCATTTATTTCTGAGAATATTCTTTCAAAAAAATTTTAAGGACCAGTGACTGGATGATGCCTGTGTTTAAACTGGAATTTCAAGTCTTTGCCTGTGTATATCGTAAAAGCTTGATATCCCTCAATCCCAGTCATAACATATGGTACAATACAGGGCCTTGCAGTCCAGACATTCATAGCAACAACATCATAATTCCATAGTTTCTCTGTCTCCACCTGTTGCTGATTTCAGCGGAAGAAAATTTCAACTTCCACTATCAAGATTTCTTTTTTTTCCATCAATTACGTGAGATATGGACAATTGTGCTTAATCTCGATATTGGTCTGTGCCAAAGGCTACCCTAATTTCTATAGATTTATTCGTACATACTTTTGTAAAAAAAGGCATTTTAGTCTTTTTGTTAATTTATTCTATATCTGTCACAAAGAAGTAAGTGAAATACACCTTATTACCTTCATTAGTCTCTTATGTAAATAGTTTCCCAGCATTCTCTAGCATTTAGAAGCAAGATAATTCACGGACGTAATTGCAAAAGTGACAATCTTACTTTTTGTCCCTAAGAAAAATGTTTCTATCTTGCGAAAAAACAAACAAAAAAAAAATTTTGTTTAAAACAGCTTCTATTTTAGCAATATTTCCAAATTAAATCCAAAATAAGTAGAGATCTTGTAATAATTTTTTTCTCTTAAGGTTTCCTTTACAGCTTCTTATAAAGATTTTTGAATAAATGTGTACAATTTTTTTTTGTCTAAAGACAGCAAAAATTATGTCTCATAAGTTAAATCTCTTCTTTTATACTTTTCTTTTATATATCTCTTAGATTCAGGAGACAGGAAGATAACAAGAATCATTGGCGGCATTTTTATACTTTAGCAATTTATCTTCAAAAAATGCTGCAGCAATACTAAAATACTTTAGATGTTATCTTTCAGTAGGAAAAATGCTTTTTTGTCTTTCTTAGGAAATGAAGAACTCTAAAAATGTACGCGTATTAAAATATGCAAAAATTTTAAATAGATATAAAAAGATTTTAATCTAAATATTTCTATAAGAAAGTTTTAGAAGTTTAAGTAGATTTTTTTAACTCATACACTTTTCAGATATGTCTTCTCTGTTTTTCAAAGAACAATTAAGTATTTTTTCGCTAATTACGACTGGATCTAGGAATTTATAGGATAATTGAATCAATCTTTTAAGAATTTATCATAAAACGTAAACAAAACTGTTCAACTTTAATTAATTAATATTTTTACTAAATTAAAACATTTTCTGAGACCTTAAATGATATAGTTATCAATCTCTTCTTTGTCTAGATTCTCAACAAACTTGTGTTAAGCAATAGCTTCAACTAAAAGCTACGCTTACCTGCTTGTAGAATCCTTAAATCTCTACTTTTATTTTAAATTATTGAACTTATCGTTAAAAAAATGTTTTTTAAAAAAACTAGTTCTTTAGACGGGGGCCAGAGGTCAAAAGGGAAACCTTCGACAACAAAATTAATTCCTAATGATAATTAAAATTTCATAGACAGTTTATGTGTAACAACTAACTTTACGCCGGAGTCTTAAACATAATTTCTGCTTTAATATAGAACAAGATTTTCAATCTTTTTGATTTATAACTTTTAGCCTCTAGATATATTCTTAAGGCCTTTCAATATTAAGTTTCAATACAATGATAAAAAGAAGGCTACAAAAACTTAAATACATCTTGTATAGACTAAAACAAACAATTTTTACATTTAGAAGTACTACTATTTAAAGTAAGATATTAATACTATTTAAGACATTAAGAAACTTTACTAATATGGTAATAATAATAATTAGTTAAAAAATCCACTGTTTTCAAATTCCCTTTAATTTCAACATTAAAAAGAGTCAAAGACGTAAAAAAAAAAATCATATAATTCGGAAAATATATTCTGTTATTCGTAATTAAATATAATCATCAAAACAACAAGCTTAGAAGATTCAGTTTAAAGGATTGTTAAATGGTTTTTATTCTTGTTAAGTGCACAAAATACAAGAAATCTGATATACTAGGTCATCATTGCAGAATATAAGCAAGAGACCATAAACATTAACATAATTTTGTTCTCTATCCTGTTTCAGACAGGTTAATCCTAGCTCTACTTTGTATCTGTACTAATGCTCGTATGGATAATTGAAATATTTTCTTAAGCTTTCATTGTGGCTCTTTGTTTTTTAAAAAATCAATAAATTCTGAAAAGAGTTATCTTATTTTAAAAGTAGCATGTAGTTTTTAGTAGCAAGTATATAAATACGTAAAACTTACGACCACAAGACAATGTTCATGTAACATAGCTCATTTAAAAATTCCAATTATTTTGAGGTAGTTTTATTGTTGAAAGACTAGAAATAAGGATAAGATAAAAAGGTAATGTAATTTACAAGCTGGTTTTAGATACTAGAACTGTAAATATATCAAGATAACATAACAAGAGTCTGATATTTTGTTATTATTACCGCAAGGATAAGAACACTTAATTTATAAAGCCACCTTTAAACAAATTTAACATCGATTTGAGAATGTCTTTACGAAGGCTTTATATAACTGCAAAATTTTTTATTTGACACAGATATATTACTAATTCGACATTGATTTTTTTTTGTAGATTTTGAAGACAATCTCAATTTAGTTTTTTCAAAAAAAGATTTCACTGTCGCATATTGCGCAAAAAACAAACATACACTGGGCTAAAGCCAGGAGATAATATCCTGTCTTCTTAATTTTGCCTATTCCATTCCCAACAAAAATCAAATAGTATTTATGATTTTTGGATATGTCGAAATTAACTTCTTCGAAATGCCCAGTCCGGATGGCCAAACAATAATTTATGACTTACAAAAGTCAAAAAAGTTAGCGAGACCTCTTTTAAAATTAATCAAAATTTTAGTGTTAGTGTATGTAGTAGAAAAAACCTAAACTCGAACATTTAATAAATCACTTTTGGTAAAAAATTAATTTGCAGGACATGGCTAATGTAACAGTTTTTTTGTTCGAGAAAAAATTATAAGATAAAGTTACTAACATCGCCAGATAATTAAGCACAATATTTATTATACTTCTTTGAAATATTTTTGAATAGTTTATTCATAACGAATAAAATTAATTTAATTCTCTTTCAAGTTACTTGCTTTATTATTATAATCAAGTTGAGGATAGATTTTCTAAGATCGAGCTAATTTGGGTTTTAAAGTTTAAGCAATGAAATTATAACTTGAAATTTTTTTTTTTCCGGAGATTTTTGTTTAAAAAAAAAAAATACCCCCCTCAATAATGAGATCCTATTGTGTATAAGTTACTTACTAGCTCAGAGCAGTCCTTAAGCTTCATCACGTAGATTATGACGAAAGAAATGCATCGATCTTTGATAAGCTTAATGTTGAGAGTGAAAAGGATGGTTCTATACCAAAAGGAACGGGTCTTCTGGAAATCTTTAACACTCTGTCGAACTTAAAGATGTTGAAGACTTTCAAAAGGCTTCTAGCATTCTAAAAGATTTTTCTGAGCCAAGCAAATGACATTCTTGATGTCATTTCCAATTCTTGAAAGTAAATTCACACCGATCCGGTGAAGAGTTAAAAAGAGAAATATTTTTTGCTATCTATTTTGTGGACAAGGCCTGCCTTCTGTACCAGCCGAACATGAGGATGATGGCGTCATGTTATACATATCATTCGACAAGGATTTAGCTGCTCGTCTCATGTTTTGCCCTTCCGAAAGTCCAGTGTGTATGGGTTTAATCCTATTGAAAAACTGGCTACTCTGTTTCATTGTGATGCACAAGAAAGTTAAAAAATTTTACTGCTATTCTTACACTCCCTTGGTTGGTTCCTATCCTCATGAAATTTTTTGGTATCTACAGAACACTGATTATTGCCCTTCATTTTTATGTTTTTTTCCATGGTTAATTAACCACACTTCGAGATTGAGAACCAATATAGGTTATCAAAAGCTAAGGAGTGTCAGGCTTTAGGAAGTTTGTCCTTGTTGCTTGGGAGCCTCAAGAATCGATTTAGCTTTTTTGGATTGTCGGAACCAGGCTTTGCCTGGATTGGTTTTTATGAAAGAAAAGTACAAACCCATTTAAATGGTATTTATGAAGCTGACATTAAGAATTTATTGTCGATTTTTTGGATGACATAAATTGAGCCACTATTAATTTCACAACCTGAGCTGAGATAACGAAACTCGTGATGTCAGGTGATAACTAGAACAATTTTGTTTTGTTTCACTGCAATCTGGTTCTAAGGATAGACGATTGTTTGCAGGTCTCCAGAGTGCAAATTTTGCATACCACTTACGCCTATCTTAGAAAAATAGGTGAGCTTGTCAAAGCTCATGCTGATGATAAAGGTACTCGTTGGTAATTGTGCAATCACAGCTAATGATATACTGATATACAAGTCGACTCAGTTCCTCTTATTACTGGATCAAAGCTAACATCACGAAAAAGTTACAGTTTTAGTCCAATAGTAAAGATTTACTCAGTTTGACTAAGTTTATTAAAGAGCATGGTTCTATAATGTTGATCTACCACAGAAGTTGTCACGAAACTGTTGAAGAAGAGCCTAAGATATCGAACCGTTCCAGAGTCTGTTGTGACAGAAAGAAAAGTATAATTAATAAATTATTGTGTACGTATTGTAATTTTTTTGTGCGATGGTTTCGTACTAAAAATATTTTCAAACTGAAAACTTAGAGTGAAGGACTTTTTAAGTATTTTTTTTGGTGCAAAGTAGGAAGAACTATTCGTAGAGACTCAAGTGGGTGAACTGTGGTCAGTACACTCGAGTATTGTGAGATTCTTACTAACGAAAAATCCCCTTTTCTTTTAAGTAAGCATGCTGGTAATTTTAAGTGGACATATGTTTCAGAACTCAAATTGATTGTAAATGAAAGTTTTAATGAAATAATTTTTGGATGATAATACTTTATTAAATTGCTTTTAATTATCTTTGAGTTCCAGTTTCGAAATATTATTTTTTTAGATTAAAACACATAATGTTTCTTTAGAAACTTGGGAAAAAGTTGTAAGTGATTGAGAAAAATATTTTTTTCTATCCCAAAGGATAGATGCCTTCACGTGGCTGAGGACGGGGTTAGCTGTTTTTACAGTGAGCTTAAGGATCTATCGGATGATCGTATGAAAAGTTCCAAGTTTTGTTAGTTTTCTTACCGTAAAACTTACCGGGGTCGAGCAACACACGTAAATTTACTTGCAAGAGAGTGAGGGGTGCCGTGCTGGACAGCCGTAAGATCCTTTATGGCTCATGTTCAATGTCGACAAATCTCAAATGATAGAGGATACGCGGTAGCTGAGGGTGGTGGAACTCCTGTTGCTATAGAGAGTTAAGATTATTGCAACGAAGCACTGAAACTAGATTGTATCTAACTTGTTCTAGTGTAAGTGCTTGAGTGTGGTTTTGATGGTTTTTCCTTTAAAATCAATCAACAGTATGGTTTGGTTAGTTTTCCATAACCTATCTTTAAGTCTGGGGGGGACGGATGATGCTTGATTGCCTGCATCGCCGGAGATACAGCGTTCAAATCCGATTTCAACCATATGAACGTATCTCTTGTGCTACATGGGTCGGCTGTGGGCTTTTGTATTTTTTAGTTTCTTTTTCCTTATAAGCGAAGCCTGTCTTACGACGCTGGATGTGTAGCTCTCTTTTGATGTTTCTGGGATTTTTTCTGTTTGGTTGATTGTAAGGTTTATTGCTTGCTGTAGTTTTCTGTTGTGGTCTTTCTGAACCTTTTTTTTATGGTACATTAAATTATTTTACTTTTATTACTAGCAAGCAGAAAAAGATAGTGTGGAGATAACGGAGTACCATATTCCACCAACTAACGGGATTATGGAGAGATTAATAGAACTTTAATGGAAAAAAATTGAGGAGAAACTTGATGATTACGGCGCAAGAATTGGGTAGATAAGGTAAAGGATACAGTTGGAAGTTATATGAATGGCTATCACAGGGCTATAGGCGCCACACCTAAGGGGGGCGTTGTATCAAAAAGAAAGTTGAAAGGAGGATACAGGAAAAAATAGAGAAAATCTCATAAAAAAAAACACAAAACGCAGTAGCAAAAATAGGGAAAGGAATAATAGTAGGAAACAAAAGTATGGTATCATAACCCATGGGAAGAAAAAATAAGATTAGCAGCAGACTTTTTAACATGAGAGAACAGTTATTGAAAAAAACAATTTTGGATCAGTAGTGTCAGTTTTAAAGGAAGGAAGAAATCATCAGAAGCAGTTTTTTTAAAAAGGTTCAAGAAGAGATTAAACAGGAAGTGTGTTGGGTTCATAAATGGTTAAATCTTATAAAAAAGTTTAGAATAAATATAACCAATGTTTTACGATAAAAACATAATATATTTAATTTTACCTAATTCAGGCATTTGTAACATCTTTAATCGTACCATTAATGTGGTACGTACCACCTAAAAAAAGGGTTTGAAATACTTTTATTGAAATATATGGTATGACGTGTATTACGCACTTTTTAGATATATATTTTTAGGTAATAAATAAACCCAGGTTTTAATAATCATCTTTATTCAAAGCACAACACCATTTATTAAAAATTCATGTCTCCCATGATGTTTATAAATAGTTTAGAAGGGAAAATGTGTATA
>JAGSMW010000067.1:0-78867 GCA_029286795.1 Byasa hedistus | reverse complement strand
TGGTATGACGTGTATTACGCACTTTTTAGATATATATTTTTAGGTAATAAATAAACCCAGGTTTTAATAATCATCTTTATTCAAAGCACAACACCATTTATTAAAAATTCATGTCTCCCATGATGTTTATAAATAGTTTAGAAGGGAAAATGTGTATACGTGTCCACCCGTTCTGTACTTAAATCGCAAACACCAGAATCAACCTTGTTGGTTATTAAGTTCACCTCGTCGATATCTTTAAAGTAACATCATGTCTCTAAAGCCATGGATATGCTTCCATCGAGATGTACATATTGAATTTATTATGTTTCCGATGAATAAAGATATTAAGAGCCTCTTTATATTGGTCTCTGGTATTTGGTAACGATACTATTCCAGGTTAAAACAACTGGAACAGGTTTTAGTTTAAAAGACTGTTAAATTGAGTCAGTTAATTAGCTAGTATGGTCACAGAACTTCTTCCGCAAACGGAACAGTTCCGCCAATACTATTAAAAAAAATTTTGAGAAAAAACTACCCCTAAAATGAGATTTCAAACGTTAAAAGTTATTTCCATAATAAAACTTTGAAATTGTATAATCCACAAATTCTTTTTTAAAATATTACAAATGATTTCCATCGTCATTTCCTGCATAGCTCATTATTTTTTTCTTTGGTACTCTGAAGATAAACTGCTTTTTGGTTTACAATATTTGTCTATACAAAGAAATTTCGTTTATGTGATCTCTATCACCGTTAACACTTTAAAAGTCCACTAGTACTAGGATGAGGATACTAATTTCTCTGTTGCAATGAGGAATTAAATCCTTCGACACCATTATAGTAAACGGAATGTCAATAATATTCTTGTAAAGATTGTCATTAAAAAAATTCTCGAATGTCAATTCTGATTGGAGTAAAAAAGGGGGGGATTCGGCATTGCTAGAAAATATTTATTATGCACGGCTCTTTAATGTTCATGACTAGATGTAGATTTATAGTTAAGAGATTTATTGATTCATAGTGAGTTCTTAGCGTTCATCTCCCTTTCTATATCTCCTATATAAATTTTCCCTTATATAGTTTTAAAGGAGAAATTAACAATCATCCTTGGAGTGATCTGTTTGATAAAAGAACCAATAATTTCAAGCAGAATAAACCAATAATAAATAAATAAAAACAAATAAAACTTTCTGTGGTAACATTTTACCACACTATAATAATTATTTAACAAATTTGCAGTTCTTTATATAGTAACTTACAAAAAGTTGGTTTTTTTAAAATGGCTTTGGACAAGAGTAAAAGTCCAATAAACAGCAAAAGTACTTAATAATTCGCATCATCTAAGTTTTTGATGCTTCAAATCGCAATTATGCGTCCATCGCTCATCCTATTATCGTATTGCGACCAAACTTGTTCCATGATCGATAAATAGAAGAAGTCAGCCGGTATATTATAAGTAAAAGAAAAATTATTACCCATTTAAAATATACTGGCTGCCTCTTATATTTCTCTTAAAGGTTCAAGCTTAGGAATTGTGTATCTCAGCATCATCAAGTATCGTAGAAAGCAGAGAAAAAAGATATTCATTCGCGGTCTTTCTAGTACCAATGCTATTGGAAAGCATATTTTCTCGAAAAAAAAGGAGTCTGAGTTCAGATAGTGTCATAGATCATGATTATGATCTTTTTGTTCAAAAAAATTCCGTAGTAATTCTTATTTGAAGGAATCCAAACATGATTTAAAACAACAAGACCAATTAGTATGAACCAAAGTCTCTCTTTTTTATAATATTGATCCTTGGAATACATAAGTAATCTTTTCCTTTTAGATAAGATTTTACAGAAGTCTCCCATTGTCTTGAGGATAAAATTCTTCACAGGCAAATCTCATTTTAAGGGTATTTTTTTCAAAAAATTTTTTGTTATAGAGATTGGTCGAACTGTCCGTTTGGCGGAAAAGTCCGTCACGTAAAAACCATTAAATCAGGTTTATGCTTTACTTTTTAACATTTCTAATTTGAGTGCAACTCTGATTTCTGTTTGTCCGTGTAATTTAAAAAACAAATTAGTAAACAGAATTATCGGTGGAGGCTTTAGTGCTTTAATGTTGATTTCTATTGACATAAAAGGAGGTAAAGACATTTTACTATTCGTGTGGTTCTTCTGATATAGTCGTGACCTAGCTCTTTTGCATTGGTAGCTAGTGTCGACAGTTTTTCGCTTACTTTACAGTGGTGCCATTAGTCTTAGTCAGAATTGATGAACATATTCTATCCCATGAAAAGACAATTATCCCTGCTTTTTGCCTGTATGTTACTCTCTTAGCCTATTAATGATCTTAAGAGAGATTACCATTTAAGTTCTATCGTCATATATAATATTTATAAAAGTAGTTTTGGTTGTATTTACTAACTAAAGTTTGTTGGGGAATAACATAAGTCTTTTCTAGAATCGCCACTAGATAAGTAAATTTACTCAGAGATATCCTGTATAAAAATGAGGAGTTCGGGGGCGTTTTTGGACTTTTAGGATTGCAGCTCTTATTTTCTAGCCTTTTGTAAAATTCAAAAGTTTTGATTAATGAAAGATGCCACTTGCGCTTTTAAAACACCAGACTGCACAATCCTCTACCAGATTCCTTTCTGGATCAAGTACACTGTTTTCTTGCACCTAGTCGCATATAATTTCATTCTTCATAATGCCCAGTTCTTATTTGTAATCAATGTCTCAGCTCTAAAATCTAAAGCCTATATAATATCTTTAGAGGAAGAATCTGCACTTATTTAGATTGAAACAGATTTTTTCATTTAGATTTAGGATCATGACTGTTATTTTCAAAAATAATTTTAATTCCTTCAAAGTCGACAATTTTTTTTATCATCCATTTTACTAATTATTGATGATCTTGAATTGACTATTTATTTTAAAAAACCAAAAGGACTACTACGTCGGTATTTTTGTACTTATTTTAAAAAGGTGTAATGGGTCTACGCAACATAGAGAAAATTAAGAAAAACTATGTAGTGACGAGTCCTCCCTTGAGGTTTACTCCTCAAAATGGCTCTTTTACAGTTAGAAACTGAATTAAAAAATTTTGATTGGTCATAGTTCCCCTTTGACATCCTTGTTCTATTTTGGGGTTAAAATAAAATTTTATAAAACGTAAAAAACATTATGTGGAAAGTCATACCACGTATGAAAGTGCGGGATATTATTGAACAGATCTAAAACAACATTTTTCTTTAAAAAATTAATTTTTTAAAAACTTATTACGTTGGAATATCTATGGAAATTAAATTGCTAAGAATGCAACTCCATGTTAGGTTATTTTAGATATAAAATGAGGAATAAATTTAGCATAATGGTCAAAGCAATAAAGCATTTTTAATCGTATAGAATAAGGTAGAATAGAGAAAAAACAGAAAAGAAAAGAGTATGTAAAAAAAATCTACACTCTTTTCTTGTTTAATTTTGATAAAGCGTTAAATATTTTAAGACAACGAATGTGAAAATAATCTAGATTATATAGAAATGCTTTTTAAGACGACCAATTTATAGATTTTTTAATATGTCTTTTTTTGATTTGTTACTATATTGTATTTTTTTATCTCGAAAACGACGATCGGCCATTGATTCAAATTTATTTATTCATGCTAAATTTTAATGATAATTGAGATTATGTCTGGGTGCTTTCATTTTATAGAACTCTGCGGAAACTAATTTATCTTTTTTACCCTCACTTTCTACTTATTAATTCTTCTAATAGCGGTAAAAATTCTTTAATTAAACTAGTAGTTGTTTTTATGAATATTTTTTATCCACTTGATGAAGATTTATTTTGCTCCTCGAATAAAAACAAAGTGGAGAAGTTAAGAGCTTGTTAGTGTATTGTTGAGCAGATAGACGTAGATATCACAGAAAGTCAGGGGACTAGCATCGAGATAGCCATTGTTGGATAAATTAAAAAAAGTTGTAATACACCCTACTAATAAGTACATAGTTATAGATGACTGTGGATTGTGTATAAAAAGCGCTTAAGGATTTCCAGGCCTTATTGTAAAGATTTTTAAACATTGGTTTGGGAATGTTAGAGAATCTGGTCTCGCAAATAGACGGGAAGCACGTGCATACGGCCGTGCATGATTAAATAATAGTGGTTAGGATAATAGAAGAAGTGGTAGTTTCGATGTACAATTGTTTGAGGGGTCGATTCCTAGGAATTAGTTCGTTCCTTCAAATCAGCTCTCGATTTTTGACGATGTTTTTATGCCTGAAAATTTAAAAATCGTGTACAGTGAAATGGACTCTTGAAGAAAAGAAGCAGAACATCATAGAGGCATTGCGTTGTAGAACAATTAAATGAGTTCTTATCAAGTATAAAAGATAAAAAAAAAAAAAGAAGAAATGGAATGTAGGATAACAGCCTTAGTTTACAAAGTAAAATGCAGGGGGTAGATGGAATTTTGTTAACTAAAAAAAATGCCGTTAAAAAAAAAATTACAAATACAATTTCAATTTAAATCCGGGTAATCCCCAGTTTTCTAAGTCTTCGTTTTAGTCTTACCATAGTATCTTTAGGATTGAGACGTAAAAGTTTATTCCTTTTACCTTTCGTCTGTGTATATCTGTATAATATACCTCCTGGGCTACTAGTTCATGTCACCAAAGATATGATATGTTTCATCTTTTCAACTTTGGAGATGTTTTAAGCATATCGTTGTCCCATCATCTAGGAAAACAATCTATGGATATTTGGCCACCAATCACAAGTTCTATGTTCGTATATCCGAATTATCTGCATCACTTCCACCATTTTAACTCTGTACTTCTTTTCTTTGTCCAACATAAAAAATCCTTTCTTTGCTCGGGTGTACAGTTTCGCCCGACAGGAGGAAAATTAACCATCGATTCTGCATTCAACCAATTGCGTGTTTTTACAGGAACATCAGATTATTCAGTAGATCGTCCTTACAGAATTCTACAAATTCCTTCATATAAATCCTGTTCCCCATGAGTTCTCGCATGCGTTCGTGTGTGAAACTAGCTTTGCATTTTTTATACAAAAGCACACCACCATTCTCAGGAAATCAATAGTCGAAAAGCTCCAAAACTGATCCCGATTGCTCGATATGTTTGTCGATATCGGATCCTCCTACGGAATCTATGTAACAATTTTACGAAGTTGTGTAGCATATCCAGCATTTTGAGAGGCTTTGCATCTTGAAAGCATTAGTGTTCCATCTACGTAAAATAGAAAATTGATGTTCTTGTAAATTGAGACATGAATAAATAATTTTTTTTTTTTTTTTATATTTTAATTTTTTATATTGGATTTAGATATTCCAAATTATGACTGAGTAACTTAGTCGTATATTTGTAATAGATTTAAGGAGAATATATTAAAACTTTAGGATCTTTGTTTACATCTTCTAGTATGTATTAAATAGTGCATTAAAGAAGATTCTTGTAGGATAGAGGATTTATAGTTTGTTGCCTGACGATTACACAAAAAAAGTTAGAGCACTTTAAGATTAGTGGTTTTTATCGATTCGATGGGCTGAGCTCACTTCTTTGATGTTTTTTAAAAGCATTTAAGAATTTTATTTATTTCTTATTTTGAAAAAAGGTAGAAGATTTAGATCTTAACATACTATACTTTTCAAAAGTAGCTGCATGTCGGATAAAATTTTTTATTAAAGCTAGTTTTGTTAGAAAGCAATTCGATTTAATCAGAGTATCTTATATGCAAGCTTTCAGCTTCTCTCACAAAGAGATTTTACTAAAAGGTTACGAAAAATATGTTAAAGACTAGAAGTAATAGTACGTTATTTCAATTTCTTAATTTTGAACAATCTGTTTATACTTAAAAAAATATTTAAATCAAGAGTTTCAGGACATAAATCTTTAGAGTTTTCAGATCTTACTATATAGGTATATTTACACTTGATGTTTGGATATAATAATATTTTTATTTCTCGTTCTCATCTTAAAAATATAGGTAAAAAAAAATATGTAAATAAATATGAGGATTAGAGATTCCTTGGGGCCCCCCCCCCCTTGCGAGGGGAGGCGTAGCTTTCCGTTGAAGCTACTGCTTGACATTTAGCATCGATGCTAAATAAAAGAATTATCTAAGCATCAAAAGAAGCTTTCATTTATTATTTTCTCAAAATATTTAATTTCTAGAAGATTCTTAACATAGTATTTCTACCCTAGCACCAATTTCATGTCTTATCTTGACCTCTTCATATGCACGATTTTAAGCATATTCACATGATTTCATGAGTATGCTAAAATTTTTTAGGGATACCGTAGATTTTGAGCATCTTACTGGAGGAAATTTTTCTAAAAACATTTTTTGGTTTAAGATAGAAATTTACTCATGAGAGGGCCAACACGCACTATTGTCAAAAACTTGATTAATTGTGGTTTTGAGTCAAATTGTATATTCGAATTAGTTCCTCAGGCTGTTGCACGTCTTTGAGACTAATCTTCTTTGAAACAAATGTTTCAAAGAAGATTAGATTTATCAATATGAACGATATAATTATATGAAAACGTAACTTCGATCATTTTTTGTGTTTGTTTCGGAAATTGATGTGTTAGTTTTTTCTTATTCAAGACACTTTAAAAAAAAAACTCTGGCTATTAAAAAGCCCTAAAGTTGTCGATAACTCTTTATAAACCACATATAAATCTAAAACTTGTACAAGATCCGAATACCAGCCTTAAAAATAACTCTCTTTATTTTCAATAATTTTCAATGAATTAGATGAGATTGTATCTAAAATACATGCAAATTGAATATTTTCGAAAAATATTTTGTAATTGTTACAAATACAGGATATTCATCTGTTTTCTTCTTTAAAAGTAGAAACTTATAGATTGTTTCTGTCGTCCCAATTCCTTGTATTTTCTGATTTCCGATACTCTTTTCAAAGCTTTCAAGTGAAAATTCCATTCCTAGCCTTTTCAAGACCATACTTATAGTTTCTACCTTCCATACACGAAGTCAGTAAATCAGCCATCCCACACGACTCAATATCGTCTCATCTAATGAAGAAGGAAAGAAGTAACGAATAAACCTTTCTAATTTCAAGAATTCCATTTTCTTATAATTGCTACCTTTGTATTAAATGGTATCCAAGACCCCTCGACTATCCCAACTCCCAAAGCTACTATATTTGTTTCAACCCCCTTAACTCAACACCGTAAATATCTTTTATACATGAAACACGATAATAATAGCAATTCAGAAGAGGGAAAAGCTATCCCTGCATTCTTCATCAGCAATCCTAGGGTTCCTTCTGCTATCTCCTCATTAGCTACTAAACGAGCTATGTTAGCTCCTCATGAACACGTGACCCTAAGATATAACTTTTAGAGATATCTCCTGATTTAAGTTTGAATACTTCCATCTTCATTATTGATGATCTTTGATTACCGGTAAGACCTACAGTTTTCTTTTTATAAAAATATTGTTAACAGAGTTAATAGTTCCTATGAATTGGTGAGGGAAGAGCAAATATAACAAGTCAACATCGGTCAATACAGATATGTCAGAGGTTGCTTGTATGTTAGAAGGTAGACGAACACCATCCAAGTACTTCCTGTTCATATGTTCTATATTAATGCTGGTAACAAGATACTTTCCTTCAAATCCTCTTCAATCCCCCAATAGAAGTTTTGAGTCATAGTTCGATCTGTTTTGAATCCTTTTTCAAGTTGTTTGCAACTATCTTTGCAATAGTAGTTCCCCAACTTCCATTGCCAACAATACCAACTCTCTTTTTCATAGCTCCCATGGCACTATTTTTATATAGTAAATTTTGTATCATTTTGTGTTATGCATGTCAAGAAAAAACATCACAGTCATAAAACAGAAATGCAATAACAAAAAATTTATAGAAATTGACGAATAGTATTGGAGACAAGGAATAAATTTAATACAATATAATCCGAAACTATCAAAAACTGCCTAAGAATGATAATCATTGATCTGGTTTATTAAATCTTGTGATGCAATCTCGATCTCTTTTAGATATCAACGAGTATTTTTTCCAGAAACAAGAGCTACAGCCCCGCACCTTAATGTACATGTTAGTCGTGCATCGGGTGATCCACCTTATATGAGCAAAAGATGGATTGCTATCTTTGACAATTTTTTCAGATAAAGAGCTTCCCAGTAATGTGATTCCCCATGTACTTTTATTTCAGAGTGTTTGGAATGCTCTTGTCGTATGTAAGTTCTATATGATTTGAGCTCATCAAGGGTAATAATTTTTTTTTATGTCCGTTCAGTTTTGTTAGCAATCATGACATTCATTCTTACTGTGACAGAATACACAAATTTTACTCTTTTTCTATTCATGTGTTTCATTATCAATGGTATCATTGGTAAATGTGACTTTCTTTTCTTTTTTATTAACTTCAGCTTTCAAGATTTTAACTGTTTCTGTATGTGTCTGATTAGATCTATTCATTTAAGGATAAAAAAATTTATCCTTTTATAAAAACCCACATTCTTAACAAAAAGTCAATATTGACGTTAAGTAAGTCTAATTGTATTCTCAAATACATAAGATTTAACTAAATGAATTATATCTGTTACGACGAGCGCCCAGAGCACAACCAAAAAAATAGTGGCATTAAAGAATAAATAATGGTAAGAATATAATAAGAGACCTTTGTTGATGTAAAAATATGTTTTTTTAAACAATTTTACATTTTGCAATTATCTAGAACAAAGAACTTCTTATTTTTCTAAATAATAAGTAGTTGAAAGAATAGGAAAATTTTGATTGTTTAAGCTAAAAGTCTGGACTTATTAAAGACTCGAATTTAGGGTTAAATTCCCTCAAATCTACACATCCCTTTTTTAATAAAAACAACAAATTTCTGTAGTCCTTAGCTGTTTTGACAATTTCTTGTCTGGTTATTAATGAATATTTAAATTTTTTCTTCAACGCCCATCCAACAAACTTAGATATCTCTTTTAGTTAAGACTCATTAATTTCTCAAAAGAAACTCTTCTATTGTAAATTTATTTTCTTAAAAATATTGATTTAGTTTCTGCTTTATATAATACTTTTACAACAATAATTTTTTTTTAAAAAATCTCTACACTGATCTAAATAATCCCCGATTTGAAACTTTTTTTTTTTTGAAATTGGATCAAAAAGTAATACGATTTTGAGTTCCTTACCTACTCAATACAGTTCAATCAATGTCTCTTTTAGCCCCCACATCCAATGAGGACCATATAATCTTAAAATAAATAAATTAGAAGTTTTTCGAAGAAAAAGAAGTCCTTTAGATAAAAAATTTTATCATTTTGTACATTTAGATTTTTTTATCATTGTACCTAAATTAAAATAGTCTAAACCCATAATACATTTTCTTTAGAATGAGCTAAATTTGCTATAAAAAGTCATTTAAAGCCATTAAACGCACATTTTTTTCAAATTTCCGGTAAAAAAAATATAAAAGAACAAAGATTTCGTGCGATCCCGTCATGACTGACCTTTAATATAATATAATCAAACCTGTACTTTAAGAGATACTTATTGTTCTTGAGAAAATATTGTAGAATATTGAAGGAAGAAATTATTTTATCGTTTAAATAAAAACTTGGGGTTAAATAATTCAGAAAGATATTTGTTTTAATAACTGTATAGTAATTATGAGTTAAGGGTAATTTATTTAAAAATTTATATATTTTTAAGAGGTATTCGTAACATAGAAAAAACAATTAAATCTGGAATATTACGAACACCAATCCTTTTTACGACACCATACGAACTAGAACTTAGCATTAAAATATTGATCTTTATTTCTTTCTTCAGAATTCTATTTTAAAAAATGACATTTTATAGAAAAAGTATCAGTATTAATTTTTATAAAATATTTATAAAATTGATAAAATAAAATATTTGTGTGTGCACTATGGATGTTTCTACATGGTTACGGCCGAGCTAGCTGTTTACAGTGAAATAAACTCTTAGATGGTTATATAATATTTCAGGTTTTATTAGTTGTTCTACAAAAAACTAATCGTTATGAGGGAAAGTAAGCTACTAAGATGAACAATTCAGCAAAGAATACTGGCATGAAAAACCCTTGTTCCTACTTTATTAAAAAAGCAATCAGTCCGAGAGCATACTGTTTACGGGGTTAAATTCCGTGAAACTGAATAGTATTCTGAAGAAGGGCTAGACTAAGTAGGAGAAAAGTCCAAGCAGATAGGACCTATCGAATGACTCCGCACACACCTCGAAACAGATGGGAGACTTGATTCCCAGTTCTTAGTGAGTGGGTGGTGTAAGAGGGTGTGCTTGCAATCCAGGCTAAGATATGGGGCCGACTATACCAGTACAATGATGCTCTTCCCCGGATCTCTAACCACGCCCATTAATACTGTCTAACCGTGATCTACATGTTCGGCATGGATTAGGACAAGGCTATGATAGGTTTCTCCTCCCGAAATCAAAGCCCAGTGGGTATGGGTCGTGTCGCCGCAACATCAGGCTCTTAAAAGGCGGTGGTTTTAGTGAGTAGGAATCTTACAGTACTTGATTTGGAACCTACCACAGTTTCATCATCTAAATCTCTATGAAGACTTCCCCTCTACGGCACCAAAAAAAATAAAAAACTTTGTTGGCCCAATGCAACATTCATTTTCACAAAAATTTAAAATATTTTTCTTGTTCCATGAGTGATGACTATTTGACTATGCTGGAGCTGATTGGTGTATTTTAGGGATCTGGCCAGTTTGGAGGAAAGATTCCACCAAACTTGTAATATTAAGGCCTGTCCCTTTCGTTTACTTTTGTTAAAATAAAGATCTTTAGTAACATTTATTAATTTTATCTTTTTTTAGGGGGTCAAGGTTTTAATATATTTAGTTAAATTGAAAAAATAAACAATAAACAATAAACAATAAACAATAAACATATGTGGTAATATTACCACACTGATGCTTACATCTCTTCTTTTCTGTTATTTTTTTTTATAAAATTAGTGATCTTTTCATTTTTATTAAGTGCTAGATAAGGATTTACTGCATATTTTGATACATGAAAAATAAAACTATTTCATTGTGATACTATTTCTTATCAGTCATTGCAAACAATACACTAACAATCATTTATTATCAACAGAATTCTGATTTACATAAAAAAATGTAATTTGAAGATATAAATGTATAAGGCTACCGTTTTATTAATTTTAATAAAGATAATAGCAAAAGTGCAAAGCACTACTTAAATCAGATATAAATAATAAAATTACTTTTCGACGAGCTAATAAGAATAAATTATTATTAACTTCTATTTCGGAGCTTTATTTTAAACCACAGAATATTTCCAATAACATCGTTTTTTTCTAAAATTTCAATAGGATGCTTCTCTTTTTATAACAATAAGCTTGTACACTCCTCGATAATCACTATCACCGAACCTGCTAATGTGGAATATTGCTTACTATAAACATAAACAAAATAATTTGATGGAATCTGTGTTAAATCCGAGATGACCATTCCTTCCCTGCAGATTCAGGACCTATTCTCCATCCTCGTAAGCAAAGCATTCAAAAGAGCTGTTATCATACTTTGGTGTTGTTCCTCCTTCTAGAACTTCAAAATAAATTTTTGGTTGATGCATAAGGATAGAAAAAAATAATAATTAGAACTTAATAAAACTTTTTAATCCACAAAGAATTTTTGTTTGAAACATAAAATTAGGTTATAAACTTTTCTTTAAAAAGTATTTTCTAAAATATTCATGAAAAAACATCTTTAAAGTTTGATTATTTTCACTTCGTTGTTATGTAAAACAAATTCCGACCTTATTTATGATAGAGTTATTCCAGGATTTTAGCCTGCAGTTTTTTATCATTCTAGAAATATAAATTTTTTCCCTCCATTTCAAATTTGATAATTGCTTTTAAATTCTTTTTTTGATACCCAAAGTGAAAAAAGAATTTAATGTAGGGGCTTGAATATAACTTTATTTTCAAAACTTATCTTTCAGACAAGAAAAGACTTTTTTATACCGTGTAAAAGACATTGCCCAGCGTTCTTTTTAGGCTAAATTCTTAGATTTTAATTATCTACGGTAGGATACTTTTGAAGTAATTAAAAACCTGATCGAAGAATTAATTGCAAACAAATCTAGACAAATGCAAAGTGTTTAAAACTAATTTAATTTTCTATAAGCGAGCTGTCAAGTATGCTGAATGTAATCTGCCCTTTTTTTGGCTGTGTTTTCTTGAATTGTTCTTGTTTTGTCTTCAATAAAAGTATTTTATTTTATTTGTAGATTTAATTTATCTTTAAAATTATCACGTGATATTGTCGACATAAAACACGGAGTTTTTAAGTCAGACAAATTTTTAAAATAAGAAATTAAAAAAAATTCGACTCCAACATTCCTCTCTAATAACTCACCACATTCAGGAATATTTTAATGAAAAGAGCATAACAACAGGTTAGCTAAAATTTATATTTCTTGTAGCAAATCGACTTAAATCTTCGGCACGACTGTTCACGTAACAAATTCAACTTACATTTCAGCTTTTCTACCAAAAAGCTGCTTTATTCTTTTCCTCTAAATATGTGTGGTATCCTCCACATAATCTTTTATAAGATTATCCATACCTTTCTCTATAAAAATCATTTTACATATTTCACTAAAACTTATATATACACTCGTGGCCAAAAAAAAGTACACAAATCAAAAAATGCCCATAAAGTATCATTAGATTTTTTTATGTATTTTAATAAGCCTCATCTGTACCTAGTATAAAAAAGCAACTTAAATATGTTTCTTTGCTTTATTTTAACATTAATATGAGGAGTTAAAAGGGCTATTTTTATTTTTAATTAAAAAAAAGTTGGCCAAAAAAGTGCACAAAAATTTAATACCGAGTATGTCCACCTTTTGCCCTTAAAACCTCTTGTAAATTGCTTGGAAACTTTTTATAAAGACTTTTTATGTATTTATTAGGTATATTTTTCCCATATGTTGTTTAACGTTTGCCAATCCTTTTTAGCTCTAATATTGTTTTTTTTTTTAGTTCATGCTTCAAAAAAGACCATAAATTTTCAATTGAATTTGAGTCTGTTGTTTGCAGGTCATTGTTAATAGATTTATGCTATTATTTTCAAAAAATCTAATGTATGTTGCTTTATGACAAGGTGCATTATCTTGTTGAAAAAAAATTCATGTCCCCCTGCAATTATCGTATCACATCAAATAAATTTTCAGATAAAATACGAGTATATCCATATCTATCATGTGGTTGTCCTTACAATTGCCACTTTTTCCTACACCTTCATATGTAATACATCCCCACACATTATTCCACCTTTTCATATTTATAATTTCCAATAATATTGCTTGATTCATAACGTGTACTGGATAGACGACGTATTGTTTGCGTGCCGTCATTTCCAGCTACTTCAAAACGACATTCATCGCTGAAAATTATTCTTTAACTTACTTGCAGACCACATTGACCATTTGATCATCATTTCAAATCTTCATTTTATGGCGTTTTTGTGAGTGCATTGGTTTAAAAGCGGGACTCTGGATTCAAACCCACTATTTACAAGCATACAACTTAATAGATCGTCTAGATATATCTATTCTTCTATCCCCTCGCATTGCTTAGCGGAATTCTTTTTCAGAAATTTTATTATTAGTTTTGTTTATTTAAAGCATTTAATGACTTTTGGTTGTGTACCATGCGATTTGATAGGGCGATTTTTTTAATAATTTTTAAATATAAATATTTTTAAATACGTAACCGAATGGTTACGACAATTAGATTCTATTTTTTTTAAAACCTGCCTTCTTTGATCAATTTTAAGGATAGGTTTCTTCCAGAACTAATTTTTCTTTTAAAATCTTCTTTCTCGTTATATCTATTAATGATACTAAACATCCCCTCGGAGATATGTCAATATTTTTAGAATTTCTTTAGCTGGCATTCAAATCTAAAGTCTTATAACTTTAATTTGGTCTTTCCTCAGAGTCTTTGCAATCATATTAGGGGTAAAAATGAGGTTTTTTAATATTTTAGTTCTAAAAATAACCTGGAAAAAATTTTGTACACTTTTTTTTTGGCCACGAGTGCAAATAAATTTTATGAGAAGGGTATGGAGAAATCTAAAATAAATAAAGATTAAGGTTTGAAATTTTATAATGTTTCTTTAGTAAGAATGTTCTGTCAATGGTATGCAATGACAAAATGTAAATATAATCATATTTACATTATTTTTTTTTTGAACTTTCCCCCTCAATGTAGAATAAATATTTTAACCACTATATTTTAGTTTTAACATAACCAATCCTTTTGTGCTCAGTATAAAGACTTCTAATTTGTTTATTCATCTCTAAATGCCAACCTGTATCTACCTATAAATAATCATACTAAACAGAGCCCTCATTAACCATGTGGTATTACAACTGTAGCAAATAGTATAAGCAAAGCTAATACTTGATATCTATTTTATATGATCTCTTCTCTGTTTGTTGAATCTTAATAATATTATAAAATTAAAGCCCATGTTTCATTTTCCATCAACCAACACCTCATTAATTATTTTATTCATAAAAAATATAAATTTTTATCCCCAAGTTTTATGACAATAAATATTATTTTCAAGTAATATTCAGGAGGCATTACAGGAACGAGTATCATAGAGGAATATCTACTTTCTGGCCGTTTACCTGCCGATAATGCCATAAACCAACAACATCCAATGTTTTCCTTGTAACAAAAACCCAAAAAAAACATAAATCCTTTTTTCTAACAGGCAAACAGTTAGATATATTTGGGTTTTTTAATAATTACTTATGCTTTTTCGCGAATAATCAATATTCCGTGTTTTACAAAAACGTTCCTCAATGCTTTTACCCAACAATAAAGGATATTTTAATGCGTAAAAAAACAATACCTCATACTTTTCTCTAAATAGGCTGCAACACAATCACCACACATACAAGCATCCTCAGATACTTTCACTGACTAGTCTTAGAGGAAATGCTTGTGTCGAATGACTTTCTTGAGAAAATTTTTATCGATGATGATATTTGTCTCTAAATAGTTGGTCGCACACAACATGAAGTTATTTTATATTTAAAATTTATCTAAAAGTATGCTGGACTTCAGTACTTGCTGTGCGTTAATAACGGAAAAATTACTTTCGGTTTTGGCTGGGTGACTTTTCGGCCTTTTAATCACGCTATGCATGCGCGCGCACACACTTAGTCCTGGCCTTACAGAAGAAGATTTATAAAAAATATGAAAGTTTAAGAAAGAGCATAAAATATTCATTTACTTCATTGTCCATTACACGCAGAAGACACGGCCAATTTAAGAAATCTTAGATGACTTTTGGGCAAAGTTCTATCGCAAAGACCAGTCTTTGTAAAAAAAAAGTAATCAGATATTTATTCGTGTAAAAAATTATGATTCCATCTTCATCACTATACCTGAATCATATTGTCAAAAAACTTCTCCTCTCAAAGTTGTTTTTAAAGTAAAAGCATGTCAGAAACCACATGATCAATTAAAAAACGACGTAAATTCCTTGATCTGTCCATTTTAGTCGTTATGAACAGAAATACCGATATCTTTGTGCTAATTCTTCCTCGGACACATCCTTCAAAGTATAAATAATTATGTTTCTAGCAGATCCACTGGTTTTTAACCCCTCTTTCTGCAATTCTAACAAGTTATATGATACCTGATAACAATATAATCAGGCTGGCAATAACAAAAGATATGCTTAAACTAACATGTCTTGGTTTAGTTAAAAAGATCTTTACATTTCCATATTATTTTGCAACGAATTTTGTCTGTATCGTTATTTTATGCCTTCAACGACTGAAAATCGTACTTTTGACCCTTGTACAATACCATCTCCTTTACCCTTTCGTATAGTATTTTTGAAATCCTCATAATGATAATTTTGCACATAGGGGTATAAAAAAAAAAAGAATCAAAGGACTGAATATGGCGCAATCGCGACATTCTTAATGTCGTAATCATCGTTGATTACAATGTTATTGGTGCACAGAGTTCCCCTTTAGATCTTAGCTCATGATTGACTTATAAAGTATATAAACTAATATACAAGCCGGGGATGCAAGGTAACAGCTCACTAAGACACGACACTTAAAAAACTCATTGCTCATACAAGCTTCTGCATATTTCTTGCCGTTGAGGACACATTTTTGTTTAAAATTTATAACTTCATTCATGGTTTTCTTAAGGTTATCTAATTTAACATCTGCATTTGTTGCTAGGTATAACTTTAAATTTTTTTTCTTTTTTTTCATAATCCAAACGTAGTTTGCATCTTTTCTTGATCTTAATAAAATAAAAAATTATTTGATGCTTTTAAAAGTGAGAAATCTTATTTGATCTTTGTCAATAAATTGTTTATTATTGCTGGTTTCATCGTCACATTGCATGGGTCAAAAAAATATAAAATTATAAATATTTTAAGACTTATAAAAGAGAGGGTTAAATCGACAATCTTATTTTAAATTGTCGTTATGTAACTTTTAAATAGCAATTCATCCCTTTTATCGATAATTTAGCTGCCAAAGAGTTGTAAATTGTTAACAACTTTGAAGCATCGTCTGTTATATTCATATTCTTATGAATTTAATCTCCAAATTCTTGCTTTAGGTTTAGCAAGATCTGTAGGTAAAAAAAAATCAAACCAAGTCATTGTTTTCTTGAGGCCCTTTCGTATGACTAATCTAGAATCGGAGTATAATTTATTAGTTAATATTCTGAAACAAAGAAGAGTGATTTTAGCAAATAACAAAATAAAGTTGTAATTTTTTACATCTATGAATTAAAAAAAACGACGTCGGCGAGATTCGAACTCGCGCTCCACTAGGAAATAATTAGCATCTACCGCGTTAACCACTTTGCTACGACGTCTTGCTATACAAAAAAAAGACGAAATATATATATTCAAGTATATATTATATCGAGAAAGTTCGAAAACTTGTGTGTTCACATTTTAAATTCGGAATTGATTCGTATTAGCAAAAACAAGGGTAAAATTAAACTCCGCATAGTATCTCTTTCCTTGAAGTCCTCCTACTTTTATTCTCTAAAAATTTTAGAACTTATTTTGGTTGATGGTAGCTTTGGGGGGCCCTATTTTTTGAAAAAAATTTAACCCCTAAAATGAAATTAGCTGAACTTTTTTAGACAGACTGAAACCGAGCAAGATGCTTTTAACCTCTCTGTGTCTTTGAATCTTATCAATATGAGCCAAAAGGTGTGAGTGTGGTAAGCTTGATGCATATTGAAAAGGGCAAGATAAGACATGGAATCGATGGCCGTTGGAGATGTTATGTTAAGAACTGCCGAAAAACAAAGTCTTTTTTCGAAAATACGATGTTCAATTAACTCTCATGTTTCCATATCAATTACATTAAGGATTATTTACATGTATTGTATGGGAGTACGCACGAGTTTCATTGTTGAAGAATTGGATGTAAGTAGGCATGCTGTATACGGCGTAATAGATCACTTTTAAAAAAGTTGACAGTGGGTATTACAATGATACATTTAACAAATTAGGTCCTGATGAAACCATTGTTTGAAGTCGATGAGACCAGATATGCACAAGAGAGACGGGAGAGGTCGAATTTTAGCTGGGGAAAAATATGGATATAGGTGCTATCTGCAGACGCACAAAAGAATCGCATTAAAAGTTACGCAAGAAGGCGTAGTAGCGATTGTATTTCTTTTATCAAGATTTTGTAAGTCTAGGAACTCATATTGTCACAGATTGTTGGAGGGGATATTCACAATTGTGTTATAATGTTATATTCATAATACTATTAATCATAAACTACACTTTTTTGATCCTGATAATCCTTGAATCCATACTCAGACAATAGAAAGACTATGGAAGGATTTTAAAGTACTTGTGTTAATACCAATGATTTTTCTTCTATCGTGAAAGCTGCAAACAGATATGTTTTTACTAAAAATATGGGATTAGTCAAAGTTTCTGCAAAGTGCATTACATATTTATCATTAAATACTTAGTTTTTTTTTTTTTTCAAAAATAGGCCCCCAAGCTACCAGTTACCCTTATTTTTTTTTGTTTTGAGTAGAGTGTGATTATTAGTGTTTTTATTTTCGGAATTTAATTGACTTTTGGCTGTGTACCATTACGATTGAATAAGGATCAATTTATAATTTTTTAATATAAATATTTTTAGAGCGTAACCAAATGGTTATGACATTCCCCCCCTCTCTCTTACAAAAAATTTTTCCTCACATGCTGTTTAATTTACTCTATCTTTTTTTGTTATTTTTAGAACTATTATGCATCTTCTACAATATTTCTCCACTTCGTATCCTTCATGCCAATTAGATTATAATTTTTTTTGAGTCTTCCTAAAAATAAACACCTCTTCACCAACTTCCAGTTGGGTTTTTACCGATTTTTTTTCTCTTATGACTTCTTTTTGTATTCTTCAAAAATTAGCTTTCTGTATTTTTTCTTGCTTTTTTTCTGACAAATATCTTGGCTGACCCAACTCTTTGTCAAATTTAACTCTGAATATCTTCCTTTTGTAAAGACAAATGGCGAGGTTCCAAAGCTCTATTAAAAGACAATTTACTTACTGCTAGAGTTGCGGATTCTACTATTTTAATTTCAACTTTTCTTTTCATAATCTGTCAGTTTTTTTTTTTCACTTTATTCCTAAAGGTCTGGATAACTCTCTCGACAGCACCGGTTGTCTTGTGATGAAATGGAGATGAAAAAATACATTTAGAGTCATTATTTATTCGCTATGTTTGAAATACTATAGTTATTAAACTCTAATCCACAGTCTGATAAAATTTTTCCGGTTCCATGATATCAAGAATTTTCTCCTTTACAAACTTCCCTATCTCATCTGCTGACTTTTGATTAATAATCCTAGTTTCAATCCATTTTGTGTGATGATCGATTTCTATTACAACAAAATTTATTGGTACCCTAAAGTTCTAAAGCCGACTATTAAGTCCATTGTTCCATAGCTCACTTGGTCTGCTGGTTTCATCACCGTATGTTTAGTGTTTACTCCTTAAGTTTCCCCCCACTTTTCTACAGATAACACATTTTTTACAAAAGGTATCAATATTTTTGTAATTCAGGCCGTTTATATCTGATTAGCATAGAAGCTTTCATATTATTACATGAACCATGACCTAATATTTCATGATACTCACTTAAATTTTTTTCTTTTATCCACTCCGTTAGGTTCATGTTTTTTTCTTTTTACAACAGCAATACGGCTGTAGCCATCGTCCGCGTTATTTCTCCTTTTATATGTTCAACTCTAAATTTGTATTCTTTTAGTCTCATTGACCACCTCATCACCGTCTCGTAGGATTTTTCGATCTCAAAGATATAACAACGCTTTATGGTTCGTTTTCAACAAGAATTCCTTTCCTAACAGTAATGTCTAAAATGATCGAAAGCTTTTACTACGGCGAGCAATTCTTTATCTGTCACCGAATAGTGAATTTGATGTCTGCTAAGCTTTTGCTGAACGCCGAAATCATTCTTTCTTTACCACACTCGTCTCTTTATGCTAAATTGCACCTATTCCAGTTTCGGAGGCGTCAGTTATAAAAATAAAGTCCTTTTCTAAATCTGGTTGAGCTCTTCTTGTTTGTGTTGTAATGCTTTCTTTTATTTTTTTGAAAGCATAAATTGTTTCTTCCGTGTGATTAACCTTTTTTACACTCCTTATAGTGTTACCCTTAAGCAGGTCAAAAAAACTTTTTGAATTGATGCAAATTTTGGTATAAAACTCTCTGCAATAATTTACTAATCCTAGAAAAGATCTCGTTCATTTAAATTACTGGGTAATGGATATTCCCTAATGCATTTTATTTTGTCTTCGTCAGGTTTGATTGTGCTTCCTGGAGACTACGTTTCCTAAAATTTTGACTTCTTGCTAAAAAGTTTTCATTTCTTTTTATTCAAGGCTATGCCCACTTCTCGGAGTTTTTTGTAAAAACTATTTTGAGGTGTTTTTAGATGAGTTTCTAAGTCTTTAAAATGTATTATAATGTCATCTAAGTATGGAATTGCACATCAATAAATGTTCTTTCAAGACTTTGTCCATAACTCTTTAAAAAGTTGCATGGGGACGTTACAGAGCTCCCAAAGGCCATTTATTTAAATGTCTTAGTGTCCTCCTTTCCACGAAAATGCAGTTTTTTTTCTTATCCCCTCCTCACCCATCTGGCTCCGCAGCTAAAAGTATCCAGACGTATCTAACGTTGAAAAAAATTTTCGATTTTGATAAAGAGTCTAAAAATTTCGTCTATCCGCGGTAATTGGATATTTATCTTTAATCGTTACCTTATTGAGGGGCCTGTAGTCAATACACATTCTAAGACTACCGTCTGGTTTACAAACCGTACAATTCTGCTGCAAACCACGGGCTTTTACTAGGGCAAGATGAGTCACGTTCCAATTCTATCAGATTTCTTCTTGCATTGTTTTCTTCAATAAAAAACAGGTACTCTTCCAGGCTTGCAATAAATAGGCATTGCATCCCTTGTGTTTATTAAATGCTTAATTATCTGCACTCTTCTTTGCTTCCAAATCAATTTTTTCAAGCAAACCGATCTCCAAATTCCTCATACCTTATTTCGATTATGTTCAATCGATACATTATTTATCTTAACAATTTTTTAAGGTTTTATTCCCCCAAATCTATGATCTAAAATTCTTTAAAATATTAGGATATTTTGCTGATGACATCGAGCCTAATATATACTTGAGATTTCCCTTTACTATCATTGGAGAAAACAAAAAATTGTGGTCCGTACTCTACTAAACGCTTCACGAAGAGATTTCTCAATTTTCAATCTAGAACCTTATGCGGAAACTATTGAGCAGCTTAAAGAATTTCTTTTCATATCCGGTTCATTGAATCATGAACTATAGAACATCTATCCACCTCTGAATCAATTAAACAATCATAAATTCTTCAAAAAAACTCTACTTTCACGAAAAAAGGATTTTTTTATTAAGAGTTTACCGAATAAATAAAAGACGATTCACTTTCTTGTTATGGGGGTCATTTCTTCCAGCCACCACATTCACTGAATCTTTTTCTTTCCAGTTCTTCTCTTTCAGCTTCTTTAACACATAGCATTTTTCAGTTGTATGCGAACCTTTTCCATGAGATCGCATTCTAAAAACTTGTTTTTCTTTCTAAACTGTTTGTAATAAATCTTCACTCGTACCTCCTGGCTCTCAATCTATTAAGAGTTTCTCTCAGGATATCTTGCCAGCAAACTTGCTGTGCTCTCTGCACAACGTTTGCCCAGTTTGTAAGCTACTTCCATTGCTTGAATAACAATTTTTTATCATGTCTGGTGATTTACTTATAACAACCTGCGTTATAACGCTGAAATATTCATCAAGTTGCGCTGAAATCATTGTTAGCGTTTTGAAGCATCTTAAAAATTCCTCCTTCGCACTTGGCAAGGATGGGGGCGGTCAGAAAAATCTAGATAAAGTACATTCCGTGGAGTTCCGTCCGAGAACTACGTTTAAAAGCAAGATAAACTCCTCTAGGGTAATATTCCAATCCTCTCTTCTATTAATTGTGAAGCCCACGACAAAGCATCCCCCTTAGTTTAAGTATAATAGCTTTTAGAACTTCTTCTGATCCATAATTACCCAACTTAGTGATGAATACAATGTCTCTTATTCATATAGTTGGATTCTCGTCTCACCATTCCGCTAAAATCTTTTTTTTTTTTGTTTATGTATTTTCCATTCATGTTACCAACATGTTGTTATATATTTAAGGAAATTATTGAATTTGCGTTGTGTACCATTACGATTTAGAAGGAGTCATTTTTAAAATTTTTTAAGTATAAATATTTTTAAGAGCGTAACGAAGGGTTTACGACAATTAAGATTTATTAAATTAACTACAAAAGCTTTATTTGTTGTACAAACGTCATAGTCTATTATGTATTTTCGTCACCAGTTAAAAGGCGATGTGATATCCCCAACCTAAGAAGTTTCAAAGAGGGTTCATCACTATCTCAAATTTCCCATCTAGCGAAACCTGGTAGGATGCGGCTAGTTCTAAGAAGCTTTCTATTATGCTTCCGCCCCGACTGACTACCAGTATCTGTTTTATTTAAATATACATTTTTAAAGAAAGACATTTATTGTATATTATTTTATATTGGGGGTAATTTTCAATTATTTAAATAGATAATTGTTTTGCCAATATGCTTATATACCACAGAAACTTTCACTTATCGGTCCTAAGAAAAATTTAAAAAAAACTGTCGTGGTTGCGCAATTGAAGAAACAAAAAGGGAGTGTGGTATACCCACAATGTTTGGTGTTAATTTATCATTTGTTTATGGTTATGATTTCATTTAACTTTTGTTTATTTTTATTTACAAAAAACTATAAATAAAACTGTCGATACCCTCTCTTTTATAAGTCTTAAATATTTATAATTTTTATATTTTTTGACCCATGCAATGTGACGATGATGCAATGATGAAACAACAATAAACAATTATTGACAAAAACACATGATAATACCACAAAGAGTCAAGAGCTTTTGAAGAGTAAGCTAAAGGAACCACAGCCAGGTGATCAGTCACCCAGAAACTAAAAAAATTAAAGACAATTTACTAAAATATTCTTGAGACTACTTCTGGGTAGGATATTTCAAGACCAAACAGCATTCTTCGAAAAATCCTGTGACCTTGTTGTTTTAGTGCATTGGGATACTTCACTCCAAAGATAAATCACAAATATAATCATTTGAAGTTCAACCTTTGAACCTTCAAAAAATGAATTGATTTATGCTTTTGTGGTTTTAGTTTAAGCAAAAGCTTATTTTCACCACTTCCAGACAAAAACTATCCTTTATTCCTCTATATAGCCTCCATTCATTAACAACAGAGCACCCCCAGTAATCACAAGGTAAACTCTTTTGAGTAATCCTATTTTTAAAAATAGAATTACAGACTCTATATCACCACCTATTAGTAGAAGTGAATTTGTTCTGAAAAAGTTTTCTATCATTTTAAGGGTAAAATTTTGAAAAAAAATCAAAATAAATTCTTTGGGCGATTTAGTGTTAATACTAAAAAAGTAATTCTATCATAGGGCATTGTCGTGTTTAGGTAAAAATATTGTTATTAGTTTTGGAATATCTATATACCCTTGTATTTTTGTGTCTTTTTATAGTTTTAAATAAATTAAAATTGATTGTAAACAAACAAACAATGATTATTAAAAAACAAATCAACAAAAGATACGAAGAATAAAAGATAAGTCATGAATGCGTTCACTTCATGAAGGCATAAAAGTTCACTTGGTACAGATTTATTTTTTTCGTAATCAAAGTAAAAAGAGGGTCATTTTAAGTTAAAAAAAAATAATTAGAATAAAAAATTAAAGGTCTGATGTTTTTTTTTTTTAATATTTAACTCCTCACGGGAAAGACATCCATAGATCTAAATAGCTAGATTCAGGAATTTTTCGATGTGTAAGAGAATTTTTTCATATATAAAATCTGAATGAAAGTACCCTCATTATAGATGCTTAATATTCTTGTAAAAACCCATTATCCCAGAATCTTTTTCAATAAATTGATAGAAAAAAAGCACCAAACTTTTATAGTAGGGTAGTTTATCGCATACTTTTAAGGCTTTTATTTTGTTTTTTATTTCTAAGGCATAGAATTCATTTGTTTGAAAATAGCCAGGGTTCAAGAGATTTCCCTGTTTTTAGATATCTTATCAACAGGAAATACATCTATTTTAAGATCCTTAGAAATTTCTTCGAAAGATAAACGCCTTTCCAAATTTAATCCCGTTAAGATTCTTTTTATGACAAGCGTAAAATACTCAGTGTCATCATAGTTTTAATAGAAATAAATGGTATATAGCCCAAGACTCTTTTACAAATTCATTATGTTCTTCAAATGTTAGTTCGACCAAGTCAAAATTTTAAAGATCTGTGTATCTTAGTAGATAGCCTAATTCTGTTAAGGTAATTACTAAAAGATTATCTTTTCACTTGTAACATTCGTAGTTACCATTATCTTTTGGTTTTATTTTCAGGAAAGACTTTACACTAACCAACAAAGGATATCTTTGTGAAAAAATTTCATTATTTTAAAGGATAGCTTACCATTGTAAATTTTATGTTTTTCAACAAAAAACTTTTTAGGTTTTTCATTTTTAACCACTCCAATTCATGTAAAAGAGTTCTTTCATATTTTAGTCATTTATTGCCACTAATTTCTATTTTTACTCTCCTGAAAAGTTGTTTTTTCTCATATAATAAATAATTGATTAGATTATGTTGAAATTTGGTTAATCTCTTTATATGCAATTACGGACAAGAACAACAAAGACACCTCTTTACAAACTAAAAAGATCTATTCTGAAATTATGTTTCATTTGGGTTCATGAAAGAACCTTTCTTGATATTTCCCCCCACAATGATATTATCGGCATCGTTGTGTTTGTAGATGAAGAAATTATTTTATCAGATAGATGGTTTTTTATAAATTCATAATTTTATTAACTTCACCTTCATGTTATCCTTAAATCATACGACTTATTGGGGTAATTCTTTGATAAACTAAGAATCAATTTTAGGTAGTACTTACGGCCAGTTCAATTTTCATGTAACTTTAGTACTGTTTTACTCGAAGCTTAAAATCAACAAAAAGAATTTCTTTACTCTGCACTTCAAATTTTTCTCCTCTGGTCTTTTCCAAGAAGAATAGCTGATTCGAATTGGAAAAAGAACATTTACATAAAGCTAAAAAAAATAACATGGCCACTGTAAAAAATATCTTTATCTTACGTAACATCCTTGTGGTAAATGATCTTTTTACTAAAAGTTGGTGCCCCTCAAAAAAAATAAGTTTTCCAAACGGGGGATATTATACTAATGGACGCTCCAGGGGCACAAAAAAGATTTATGAGCCCAAAAATGGTAATTAATTGCAAATATGTAAACAAAGTTAGATTTTCGAAATTTACAATGTCATGAAATTTAATATCGTCAGCTGTTAAGTAATTCTAGTAACGGTTTAAATAAATAAAAATAAAATATGTAAGAAATATCTTACAAACTACCTTCCCTATAGGAAAAAATCATTTTCATTGATTTTACGAAGTTGAGTTATGGTTTTTGTTATCTTATTTTCTTTTACCACCCAAAAATGTAATTAGCTAGAATTCCAATTATTTCAGACTCGCAAGAATTTTCTCTGACTTTCTTAATATGGATGCATCTTCTATCAAAACCAATCATTAATTGTAATTCTTGCAGTTTAGTTTTTTAAAGCTTTTGATTTTCAATTCTAGTTATTAAATTGTCTCTCCTTAAATCGGTCATATTCCCAAAAATTAATGCTTCATTCGTTTTATTCTATAGCTGAGTGTATGTTATCATTAGAAGCTTGAGTGCGTTTTTCTACCTTTTCTTTAAATCTTTTTTATCATCCTCTTTTTAACCAACTGTGGTGTGTAAGTTCTTTTTTTATAGGTGAACCATTCAATTCTTCCATTGAACACATGCTGATTACGCTGATGTGATATGGATGATTATTTTATGTTTTCCCCAAATTCAGTTCTACTAACGCAATCGTATTTTCTCTAGATCCGTGCAGCGATTATTAAAAATTTTATTTAATTATTAAATTTTTTAGGCAAACCAATCTCCAAAAACTAGATTTATTCTTTCACTAGGTTTCCCGTCAATAACCTTTGCCTGCAAATCTTGAGAAATAATCAATTGCAGTTAGGAATAATTTTTTCCCCATCCAATGGTCCTATAATATCAATTGCTATTTTTCACCAGGTGTTTTTTGTAAATGCTTCTATAATCAAATCCTTATATTCTTACCAGATAATATCTTTACATTTAAAACATCTCTTTAGGATACTCCTTACTTGGAATTGGAAAACTTGGATTAGCAGGCATTTCGTTTAGATACTAAGAAGGGCCTTTCGTCCTCAATGAACAAGATCTGAACGTCCTTTTATTAGGGGTTCTTCAATTTTCTTTACTACTATTAGATTACGTCAAAAAAAAAAAAATTACGACGTGACAAAAGCAGCAACATGTATTAATATTTCTTCTGGTTTTTTATATAGAACTTCAAATCAACATCTAAATTCTTATCCATCCATCGTGAAAATTCCGACACTGAATTTATTACAACTTTTGTATTAAAAGGCCTCCACGCTTATGATCTGATTGTATTAAAAATTTTCTTTTTCCCATAAAAAATATTGACAATTTTCCATGGCACATCAGTGCCCAACATTTCCTTTTCTGTGATCTATAATTCCTCAGCATCAATAATTTCCTTTCAGCATAAGCAATAGGAGTTTTTATCGTTTCCATTAGCCCGTACCGCCCTACTCCTTATTTGATGCAGATCGGTGGTAAGAATGAATGGGTTTTCAAAATCTGGTTGATGTACGCAATTTTTATCTTCAACTCTTTTTTAAATTCTCGAAAGCATCCATTTGCTCCATTCCCAAATAATCTTGATTCTTTTTTTCGAAAGTTTTACTAGAGGAAATGTCTTATGAGCTAATTTTTTTATAAATTTTTCGTAGTAATGACAATGCCAAAATTTTTCTAGCTCAATCTTGATTTTTTTTTTGGAACAGGATATTTTAAAATAGCCTCTGATTTATTAATTAATGATTCTATTTTATTTTCAGATATTCTATATCCCAAATTCCACATGTTCTTTCCAATCTCCATTTTTTTTTTTATTTGCAGTCACTCCTGCCTCATTTAACAACATACAACACTTTCAGATCCTTTTTGTGTTCTTCCATTGATTCTGAAAACACGAGGACATCAATAATACATACAAAACAGTATTTTTACCAAGTTCTCCGTCCAGAATTTTTATCCATTACTAGTTGTAGGTACCCGTTTTGAAAACAGGCTTCATAGGCAGAACTAACTGCGATACATTAATTCTTTGCAACAAATTTTCTAACTTTACTTATCTATATCGTAATTTTTAATGAGTGATCTCACCAAGTAAAAATAAAAATATAATTGCTTGTTTACTAAAAACATTGTTTATTTTCGAACTACCATATGTCCTTGTTGGGGTAAAAAAATAAATATTTTTTTAATAACTTGTACATCGTTTATATATACGACAATAATAAATGTCGTGCGCAAAGTCCGAAGTTGCTCATGAAAGAACTAGCTTGAAGTAAAGTATAATCAATAAAATAATTTAAGTGTAATGGCATAGTAAAACAGATAACAGTATTTGTTAAACCTGTTAAAAGGGTCATAAAATTAAGAAAAATTACAAGTTTTAATTAAAAACGCGCTATTTGCGCGCACAGTGAAAAAACATTGAAAAAAAATCATTCATATTAATAAAAGGATTTCACATTTAATTTTTTAACCCCTAGTATTATAATAAAAATACAAAAAAAAATTAAAAGAATTTAAAGATCGTTTTATTCGCTTACGACATTTTTAAAAGTCCCAATTCCTATTTATTTTTGTTTTATAAGCATTTTTATGCGTACTTTGTGTTAATTTGAGGACAAATCCGCGATTTTAGGTTAATGCTTTTGTTTTGTAAAAAAAAGAAATATACCGCGGGGAAAAAGACCTATAATTATCAGAAAAAATGACAAATAATGATATATCAACGTACCGTTTTAAACGGGATGGCTTTGCTAGTTATAATAAAAAAATAAAATTACTGAAATACATAAAAAAACAGAAAAACGGCTTAAGAAAAATTTATTTGGCTCTAGGTTCAGAAAAATCTAATTGATTAAACATCTATTTATAGACTTTTACATCGCCTTTTGACATTTTAAATTCCTTTCATCTGATTTCAAAAGCAAAGATGAATTTTCTAAAAAAGCTTACTGCACATTTCCTCCATCTTATTTTGTCCATAATGAGTAGACATATATTACGTAACACTTTTTGCACCATTACGTCCCGATTATCGTAAGGTATAACTTTCTTGTGATTTCCATTCTCACAAAACAAGTAAAGTTGCTATTGATTGAATAAAATCATTAGCTTTCTTCCTTAATCGGGCTTTTTGATGTCTTGATCCCTCCAAATTCATAAAACTTTATTTTCTAAAAGTGAAACCAACAAATCGTATCCTTGGTTGTTTTAATAATTTTTTTTTGTGACATATAAGAGTGTTTTCTATATTTTTTTTTATTATTTTGAATTATCTTTGAGTAATATAAAATAATTTTGAGATATTTCAGGAGGATTGTCCCCGGTGGTTCTTGATGTGGACCCTCGGAACGTTTCCACGGATTCGAGCCCACCTCACGTCAATTCCCTCAAAATTGTAAGTTTCCAATCGCGTATTATGATTCGTTGGAAAATGGAAGAATGCGCGCGATTGGCGCACGACAATAATTACAAAAAATAAAAAAAAAAAAAATACTTTTGTAACTTGAATAGAAGTCAAATAAACCATTTGGTTCCTTAAACTGAATTTGAGGTGTTTTAGCTAGTTTTTTTGTAAATGGCTCAAGTTTTGGTTCTTTTTGCTAATCTTAAAAAGCAACGTTTCGTAACGTCATTGACGCATGAAGAAGAATTCTTCAGTTAAATATTCCTATTTCTACCAAAATACATATTTTTTTTAATATTTGACTGCTGCTTACAATCAAACTTTTTTAGTCCTCCATGAAAAATAAAACTCTAAAAAAAAATAAAGAACGAAAATTAGAAAACTCTACAAAGAATACTACCAATTGCCTAAGGACTATAAGTAAATGCTATAATAGACGAATAGCCATACCGTCCAATTTGATCAGGAGCATTAGAACAGATATGTCCATGCACGGCTATTGTGCCTAAAAAAAGTTTTGTCCTCAATAATTTTAGAATTAAGGAGATAGAGGATAAAAATGTATTTTTTTTTATTTTCAAATTCTAAGGACCCGGATGTATTTGCAAATACAGTATCCTGCATTTTTAGCGAGGGTGATGTTGGCAGAGAAAGATATCATTATTAACTCTGAGTGGTTAAAAACAAGGAATTAGTCTGAATACATAACCGTGATTTACAAGACTAATATGTATGTGTTGGAGGAGGACTATAAAGTCTGTACGAAAAATACTAAAATCACCGAAAGACAGGCTAAGATCCTTGAATGCTAAGCACAAACTTAAAAGAGGTACCTTTGGAGATTGTTAGGGTTATTGAGACTAAGGAGATACAATAAATTTTAAATAAGTTTCTTGTTTATGAAAAGTCATATTTATTGGCACGCCATTGTCTCCTTTTTATTTATTTATTTATTTTTCTTTTTTATCACTGAAGATAATTGAGCAGTGATAAACACAATTTTTACTCCAAACAATATACCTCTTCCAGTAGAAGACGATGAAGATATATCTTATTGGAACAGCAACACAAAATTTGTATTTCAGACAGGAAATGGATTCCTCGCTCATACCCGAAAGTACATATCATATAAAGGAAAACACTTTAGCTCACTAAACTATAGACGATATACAGGCCAAGACACCTTCGGAGTACTTTAATTCTTTTACAATTCCAATCTCAAAGGATTCCTTTAGTGAGAACGAGTCTTCCCTTAGACTTATTGTTGATTAAAATTATTTGGCTACTGTATATCTTCCTTTGAGGACTCGGATCAAAGTATTTTCTACAACGTGCTTAAGGATATGCTAGAAAGCACGTCTTTTAAACATACGTATATGAAGATGGAGAGGCTATTGAAGAAGACCCACCTTTCTATAGTGATATATGCAATTGATATGTTGTTTATTACGATTAAATATTGTATCTTTTAAAATTTATCATACCATAGTTTAAAGCATTACCAACCAGCGCAGATTATTTGAAGGAATTTCCTTTTGACAATAAATTTTTTTAAGTCAATTTAAAAATAGTTTTATTTGTTAGTTTTATGAAAAACACAATTCTTCAAACTTTCGAATAATAGGTCAGAAAATATGTTTAATAACAAGAGAAAACATTTTTTTAATTTTAAAATTAATTGAAAGATTATCTTTTCATAGAAGTAAGGCATTTAAAATCTATATTCAATTTTAAATATGATTAGATACTGGTAAGATTTTTTCCAGGCATACCTTTTTTATTTTACTAACATGAAAGAACAGCTATTTAAAAATATTTAAGAAAGCAATTTCTAAGGAGATAAAATATCATGAAAAGATTAAAAATTCTTTCCATACAACCAATCCGCTCGTTTATCAGAAAACTGATAAAATAGAAGAATTCTTTGTTAAAAGACGAGTTACTTATCTTAAAGAGGAAGAGGACTATTTTAAGTAGCTAATAAACAAAAGATATGTAAAAAATTAATTATAACTCCAAAAATAAGAGTACAATAAACGAAAGTAAGGACCACTGGAATCGTCTATAAGTATCTCGAGCTACTAAATTTTCTAGAAGCACATTTTTGTCTTTACCTAATTACCTGAAAATACAGGGGTGATGAGCTTGTTAAGTTGGTCTCGATGAGGCCAATTATCTTGGAATAAAAAAAGAAGAAGGCTAATGAGTTTATAGCATGAAGTAATTATTAAGGCTTTATTATTTGTAGGTTACTGATCTTACACTATCAGGTTTTATTATGGTTCTTGTTCTGATCTGAAACAATATGTTTAAGAAATAAACATATAAGGAAATTATAATAAATAAATCATGTTAATCCCAACAATATTTTAACAAATACTCGTTGTCAATTTTAAATATCCGTTAAGTATGAAGGAATGTTTGTTATTCCGTGGGTTTTATGTTTGCACTAATACAATATCAACTTTAATATACTGCTTGTTTTTATTGTCAACACAATATAAGAATAAAAGCTATTTTTATCTTTAATTAAAAAAAAAGCACAGATTTTTTCAAGTGGTTTTTAGAAATTTAAACATCGACAAAACATTTAGCTTTAATATAACTCGTAAATACTCTGAGAAAAGACGAATTCGAGTGATAAATTATTATAGCAAAAACCCCCTTAAATTTTCTTAAAATTTTTCTCACCTCTAAAGGATAATATAGGTATTCAAGTGAGGAATTGCAAATAAAAGCTAGCTCTAGAAAAGTCTACCTTACTATTCATAAAAAAAAACTAGTTTTCAAATCTCTGCACGAAAAATCGCATATGAAATTTACGCGGACGGACCAACTAGAAGTATCAAGACGATTAAAATCTATTTGCTGGTAGATAGTAGTTTGAATCTAGATCCCTTGTATTAAATCAATACTGAAGAAACAAGCTTTAAAACTAAACGTAAGATGATGTAAAAATGGTATGCAAGTAGCTAAAGAGCGTTTTAAGCGTTACATATGTTTTAAAATAGATTAAATGATACAACACAAATAAAGAAATATTCCTTCTCGTAAATGTTATAAATTGAGTAATCTAATGAAAAGTATAAATAATAAAATATGAAGTTATTGTATGAGGATAATACATATGAAGGGAAGGCGGGAGAATCAGCAAATATAAACACAAAAATAGATAAATAAATGACAAATCGTATTTTTTATTTTCAGTTCGGCAGAGGGGTGGTTCTGTTTTTTAATAGATAATATACCTTGCCATCAAACCCGGACAAACAAATTGTTTTTTTCCAAAATCAAGTGATTATCAATGTAAAGGGATTGAAATGTCCAGACTCAAAATCAGTGAACATTTCAAGGTATTTTTTAGCATGAGCTAAAAAAGGAAATATTTTTAAATTATAAGGATTAATTCATATGATTTTCTACGGTACCTGCACAAAACAATATAAAAAGTCTTTTGAAGAGGGCTTCAAGCTAATTAAAAATGTGTGGAGACCAAATAAGGAAATACTTAGTATATGATATTTGTGCACTTTTCTTTATTAGAAATAACTAAACTTTTACCCTTACATTAGTCTCAAAAAAGCAAGATACATGTTTAAGTAACTTTTTATTTTAATCATTTACCGATTTATGAAAACTAAGTTTATGCTTGATTAGAGCACTTTTTTAGGTACGAGTGTAATTTACTTCATTGTTAAAAATATTAAAAGCCGTTTTAAAGTCAAATAAAACAAAAAAGAGAAGGAATGTAAAAGGATTGGATAAAATCATTTAAGATCGGGCTTGAGTTATTATAATTCTTTTTTTTAAGAAAAATAAGGTATCTTCTTCTGTTAAAGTCTTTTCAAATTACGACAATAAGAACTAAAACCAAGTTTTTCTTATAAAAATAGATTGAGTATTACTAAGAACTTTAAATAAGACACACTTTTTAAGTATGCTGAGGTGAACCCTTGAACTCTATGATTATAGGGAGTTTTCTGCCAATTCGCAATTTTTTTGGTGCGTTCATAAAGTCTTTTTTTTTTAATGTTTGCTGATCTTTAAAAAATATTAAAAAATCTTATTCCTGAATAATAATCATGATTTGATGAGAAAAAGTTCTTCTTTTCTATGTCCATAAATCATTTAGTTTGATTTCAAAAGAAAGTCTACTATGGACAGATCATTTAAATAATTAAATATTGTAAAGAAGGTAAACTAAACAATCTGAGTTCTAATTTTTTTTTAGACCCCAAACAAAAGTATTAATATTTACGAAAAATATACAATATCCTTAAAATGATTATTTTAGAATTCTAAGAAGTTTATTCTAATCTTACCCGAGTTAATAATCTCTCCAAATCAATGTTTTTCTTAAATCACCAAAATGTTTTTAAATTTTTGCTATTTAAAATCAATATCAGGAAAACAAATGCTAGGACAAGATTTAAATCTTTTTTTTAAGAAAAAAAAGGAAAAGATTAAAGATTCAGAGGTTACAATCTGTATGGGTAATGAAGGCTGTGATTTGGATTCTTTTATAAGCTCACTAGTTGTTGCCTATGCAGAGAATGTAATACATGTTGTTCCGATAAAAAAAGATATTTTTCTTAGCAAAGGGTGAGCTTATACATGTCTGTAAGAAATTTCAAATCGATATAAATGATCTGATATATATTGAAAGACCGGTTGGGGCTTTCTCAGTATCTGCAAGGAAAGTAGGCACCTATTTCCGAATAGAAAACGAGGAAATCCCAATAAAAACATCCCCCCGCAGAATCACGTTGTTTCTGACGATCATAACGAGCCCATTGAAGAATTTAAAGACGGTGATATTGAAATGATAATCGATCACCATGTGCTTTCCAATTGTATACAAAAATCAAAACGTATATACATAGACATCGATGTGGATCAGCTCTACACTTGTAATCTAAGTATTTAGGAAGTGATCTGGCCAAAAAGGTTCATTGTTTCTCTGATTACAAGAAAAGAAAGGATAGCAGTTGGAAAGACCTCTGCTCCAGATAGCATACTTTCTTTTAATTCCTATAATTATAGATACGAATTTTTTAACAAAAAACGTACGAGTCATTTCGATTACAGGGAGTACAAAAATTAAAAAGAATAAGCTGCATCAAAAAGAAAGAATTAAAAACTGAATACAAAAAGATCAAGAAATCTCGTAAGAATGACTGTGATCTTAAAAGTGATCTAATTATCAGAAAAGATGCAATAAGAAAATTCTTGGATTTTACCTTGGGTCGTCAACAATTAAGTATTAATTTTGAGACTGGGCGGATAGAGAAGCTAGAAACTTCAGAGGATTCGAACCATCAAAACTAGGATTATGTCTGTATATGGAACTTGAATCATTCAGAAATGATATGGGGCTTGATTTTATTATGTGTCTACAAAGAGATCTGACCGACTAATGATCATCTTAGATTTTCCATATATCAAGGATCTGATGGAGACTTGTGACATGAAAAAGATTGAATATAAAGGATTGGTCTATTATAAACTGGCGGCTTCTTATACACGAAAGATAATGATACCAATAATCAGAAAGATCATCGAGAAACATTCCGAAAAATGAGATAATTAAACTATGTTACTAAAGATTTTACTTGTTATAAATGTTTTATTGACAATTATGTCCATAATTAATCTTTAATTTAGAGTTTTTAATTCGTTGTATGATTACAGGTTTTTACAATTAAACTTGCATTGTTCGTAAGAGCTTAACTAAATGTTCATCTAAGTTTAGTTCTCCAAAACGATGCGTATCGTATATTTAAAATGCTTTCGATTATTCATAATTTTATCTAAAAAAATATTTGTAACTTTTTTATAGATGTTTTAGAGATAAGATGTCCAAATATTTACCATTTGATATGTCAATTTAGAACTTTGCCTGTACTACTGATAGTAAGCAGCACCAAAAATTCCTTTTGGTGACCTTATTTTGTAGCAATACTATTGCCATAACCGATTTGAGGATTTACATATTTTATTTACTTGAATAATTCCAAAAACGGTTTAATTACAGGTTCTACGCTTCATAAGAAAATTTTAAAATCCTATTTTAAGATTCTATCATTAGTTTTTGTAGTAAAATATTTCCATTATTTCATTTTTATATATCAACGTTTTTGTTCTTTTATGAAATTAACTATTCAGCAATTCTTTTTTTTTTTTTTTTTTTTTTTGGTGCCACAAGTTAGGGGGAAATCTTCATAGAGACTCTGGTGGGTGAACTGTGGTTCAGTCCCACTCGAGTACTGTGAGATTCTACTTACTAAAACCCCCCTTCTTTTAAGTAGCCTGCGGTTGCGGCGAGCACGATCATACCCATCTGGGCTTTGATTCCGGGAGAACCTATCACTGCTGCCCTAATCCTTGCCGGAACATGTAGATCCACAGTAGACAGTATTACGGGCTGGTTGTAACACGGGGAGAGAGCATATCGTACTGGTTATAGATCGGCCACCTATCTTCAGGACTGGATTGCAAGCACACCCTCTTACACTACCAACTCACTAAGGATTGGACTCAAAGTCTCCCACCTGTTCGAGCGGTGTGCGCAGTCTTCCGACAGGTCATATCAGCGGACCTTTCACCCTAATTAGTCTTAGCTATCCTTCGGAATACTATTCAAGTCCCCCATTGAAAGTTTTGAGTCCCAGCGGGATTCCGAACCGCAGCCATATCTTCGGGACGGATTGCACTCCCACTGAGCCATGGGACTCATTCAGCAATTTCTACCCCCTTAGGATTATCAATATAATGCAATCTTTACCGAGGATTTTTATTTATAGAAGTAAACAAAAAGGGACAGACCTTAGACTACAGTTTTGGTGGTATTTCTTCTCCCAAACTGGCTGAGATCCCAAATAAAATTAGTAATTAAATGTTAAAATATCTTCAGATTAAAAACTATGACGAACTTGGTTTATGGTTTGACAAGTGTTTTTAACATTGCTAAGACAAATTCCCTGTATTATCAAGATATACATAAATCAACAATTGGAACGTACTCTTTTATTCAGTACTCCTTAAATGTTTACGAAAATTCTTATAATATATTGAGTGCTCCTTAAAAAAAAGTTTAGAAATAGAAAAAATTTATATATAAATATCAACAAAAACTAAAATCATGAAATTTATGTAATTGACTACCACATTACCATACTATCGTATATGCTATTTGTAAAAATTTTGGCTTAATAAAAGACTTTTAAACAGGATGTTAAATGTTATTAACAACACTAAAACACTTGTATCGGGGCATATATACTTCTAAATATTATTTTTTCTATTAAATCACAACCAGTAGAATTACAACGTTTCGGTATTAAATTCACTCGTCAAAACTTTTCAGATCACACCCTGTCGTCATGAAAGCTATTGGATCTGCCTTCCATCGTTTTCTTTAGAGATACATATGCATGTATGCTTTCAGATCCAAAAAAGATATAAAGAGCTCTTTATATTGTCTCTGGTATTTTGAAACAACACATACCAGGTTAAAACAAATGGAACAATTTTAGTTAGAAAGTGGAATTTGAGGTAGTGTTCATTAGGATAGTATATCATATTTCTGAGTTTCCTCAGATTAACCGGATGTCCAATCCTGAGAAGGCTCTCTATTCTATAATGTAATTTCCTTTCTTTCTTGAAATAACCAGTAAATCTGGGCTACGCTTAAACTTTGTAGCATGTCTAATTGAGGGTCAAGTCTAATTCGTTTGTCGTTTAAAAAAAAAAAAAAAAATCAACTTAATAGAGATGGACCGCGAATCTCTTCGCGCTGACCTTATATTCTGCACAAAAGGAGGTGAAGCCATTTTACTATTTCGTGTACCTTCTTAAAATAGCCATGACCTAGCATCTTTCGATCTGGTAGCAAGATGATCGCCGGTTTTTCTGCTTACTTTACAATGGAAGCATAATTTCTATCCTGAAGAAAACATATTGTGCCTCGCTTTTTGCCTAATGCTACCTCTTCTTAGCCAATTGATAGCTCTAAGATAAATCCCATTTTATGTCCTACTGCCCTATATAATATTTTACGGACTGGTTTCGACTGTATTTTAATATATAAAGTATAAACAATAAAATCAAATCTTCTCTCTGACAGATTAGTAGTGAGAACACTTTAAAAACTAAGGTAATTTTTTACGGGCTTCTTTTTTAAGAGAATATTATAGCTCCCTAACAATGTAATAATCAGATTAAAATTGACGGTCCCCACAAAATTCTTATGACTTTAAAATGTTAACACTGAGGGACAAATACAAGTTGTAAAAAAAACGCAAACTATTAGAAATTAATTATAAAGCATATTTTTAATCATAAAAATATAACATTGTCTTAAAAAAGTAAAAAAAAATATTTAAAAGTTTTTTAATCTTCTTGGTATCATTTGTCTGCTGTAAATTCCAAATTTGGCTTGATTGGAATGAGATTTTGTAAAAAACACGCAACGCTCAAAAATTCTCCAAAAAGACATTAAATTGTAGAATCCTTGTCGTGGTTGCTAGAGAAGAAAAAAGATTTATAAAAAGAAATCATATTTTATTAATAATTTTTTCGGTTACCTTCCCTATACCGGACCGTAATAATTTTTTTAAGGGTCCCCCTATGGCAAGGATTTTTTTGAAAAAATTATGATGAGCAAAAAAAATTACCTGCGATGAAATATTGGAGTTAAGTTTCACAGACAGAAATTTTATTGAAGAATGTTTATATCCGTGAGATCAAAAATATCTTTTTAGCACGTCTTGGAATTTTCCCAACTTTGCACGATGTGCAAAATGTCTGGATAATCCATGTAATGAGATATGTAAAAAAAAAATCAAAAATAGATGGGTAAGTTTGAATTTGTAACGACCATGTACATTTACGAAGTCAATAAGAATAACACTCCTTTATTTCATCGAGACTTAAATTTAAACCTATTTTTAGATTAATGATAAAAATTTAAACTTGGGAGACATTGCCCGTGAATTAAATATCGTAAAACACAGTAACTGAGTATGATTAATGATTAGAACGTTGTTGTCAATTATAAACGACATTAAATGATAAGATTGGGGGTATGAGACAGTTAGTCTATATATGTAGAAATAGATGCAAAGGTCATTTTTAAGATAAATATAATAGAGGTGCACATCCTCTAGGACAGTGGTATGTGGGTGACGTCGAAAGAGATAATAATCGCGCCTTTGTTGTTCTGTGATGGATGAACAAGAAATGATAATAAATGTCATTTCTGAAAGATACACCTGGAAGTTTTTTAATAACCTGATGGAATGAGACTTATAAAAGGTGCTTTAGATGAAATGGAAGTTAATACTCATTCACACAGAAACACAGCTGAAAATTCATAATTCTGATAATTCCATTTTTTTACTATTTCCTACTCAAACAATTGAAGGTTTCGTCGCTAACAAAAGGCTTTACGTCATAAACATGGAAAGACCAATCTCTACATAATGAATACTTTCACAATTTATATGGGGTTAGATCAAAAAAAAAAAAAAGACTTAACAGTATTGTTGCTCCTAAAATTAAAGGATTAAAATTTTTTTTTATTTGATTTTTTTCCGTTTCATTACGGTCCGATAAATTAATTACGGTCCGTTAGGGAAGTACCATTTGTTAGTTAACCTTTGTATTTTTAGCTAACCAATAATCATAATGGTCAAAATTAGAGGCTAAAGAAATAAGATTGTGAGTTGATTAAGGAAAATGTTGTAAGAATAAAGAGTAAGTTATACATTGGTTGAGTAATGTAAGCTGTTAATAACAATTTTTTTTTAAAAAAAATTCTTACTGAGTAACAAATAAGTGAAAATAAAAGAGCTCAAATTGTAGTTCTTTGTGCGGAAAAGTAGATTTTCTAAATCGCAAAAAATTCTTTAATGTTAAAAAATCTACAATCTATTAGAGATACAAAGCTTCAACTTTTGCTCCTCAGGCAGGTAATAATCCGGACCTAAAAAGATACTGCTACCATTATCTAGGGTTTTGTATTAGAAAATGAAAAAAATTCAAAAATCTCAGTGAGAAAGATGCAAAACAGAATCGAAGAGAAGTGTAGAATACGCCATAAGTCATACAAGCATCTAAAAAAATACTTGAATGACATGAATTATTTGGCATATTCTCAGGTAAAGAGACCATTTCTCAAAGTTCAGCATATCACAGCCAGTATCAAATATCTCAGGATTGGATTATGATGTCAAAGGAAGGAGCAAAGAGGATAAAATTAGCGATGAGTATAAGTTTAATCTGTTCTACTCTTATGGAAAGGTATCTGTGTGGCGTAAACCAGGTAGGGCTTGGATTAATCAAACTTAATACCGACTAACTAATACGGAGGGGGTAGAGTATGGTGTGGTGCTGCTGTTTTCTATTCAAGGAGTTGAAAAATAGTATTTATTAATGGAAAGATTAGATGCTGCAACAATTATTGTAGCATTTTAGCAAAAATCGAGCGTAGTAAGCTAATAAAATGGGTCTTCGGATTTTATTTCTGCAACATGATAACGACCCAAAGCATACATCTGGTCAGTAAAAAGGTTTTTGAGGAAAAAAAAAACATTTTATGTGGGAGATGAGGCCCCGATCAGATCACCAGATTCAAATCTATAGAGCATCTCTAGGCCATTTTAAGGAAGAAATAGCAAAAGGACCTGCCAAAAAATTGGATGAACTTCAAGCAAAAATACTTGAAGAATGGAATAAAATCCTCTAGGAATTGTGCAACAAACGTTCTTAAGTTTAAAAACACGAGGAGCATTAGCTTGTTTACAGATCTAAGGAACGCTACAAGTACTGCATAAAATGTTGCGTTTTTTTCAAAAATCTTAATAAATAGAAAATTTTCTGTTAATACAAGTTCAATGATGGCAGAAAAAACACGAAAGTATTGTTTCTAAACAAAATTTATTAAGTTGTTTAAGATTGGTTATCATCTTTTATTAATAAAATAAAGAGAATATTGACTTCTTCAGCGTGCGTTTTTTGTACAAAGGTTACTACACCCCTAGAAAATTAAAAAATGAGAATTTGAATAGTTTTTTTGTTTCTTGAAAAAAATTACTTGTATTTTCTTTGAAAAAAAGATCTGAGGATAGAAAAGATTATAAATTTACTTCTACGAGCATATTTAGATGGTTAAAAACTAATTATTCTGATAACAATAAAAACAATCAAAATGATAAAAATAATTAGAATACGAAGGTCTCATTTTTTGAAAAAATAAATATTTTTTAACCAGATCTACTAAAGAATTAATGGTCTCGTGGCAACGTACGCTTATGCCATTTTACTTTAGAAAATAACGTGTAACAACAATTGTAATGTGTATTAAAGTACCTAAAGGACGATTAACCGAATAGTGGATCCAGTAATTCTCAGGTTGAATGATTTCCATAGGGCCCATCTTATCTTAGGCATAGAAAATGGAAAGATAGACAGTATGAGTTGCTTATCGATTGCGCATATTAAATCGTGCTCATTTTTTCTAGGCACAGAGCAGCAGTTGTAATATAAAATAAAAGCAGTCTCAAACTACACACAATGCCACGCCGATAAAAAAATCTTATGTGTCTTTAAACACATATTGATGCTAAACTTGGGCTTCATTCTTTTGCCGTTAAAAAAACGAATTTAAAAATTTCGTTTCATTTTAAACTATTGTGTGCTCTTGGCAAAATTTGCACCCAATATTATCTTCTAAATATACAAAGATGGTTTTTGTTTAGGATTATGTGTTTAGAAAGTCTACTATGATAGAATATTACAAGATTAACAAAAGCTATACGGTGTGCATCTTTTTGAGTGGTTAAGATTTGATGTTGTTTTATTTTTTTTTGTAAAATTAGTTTGAACAATGTTAAATTAGAAAAATTAGTCTTGTTGTCATGGAAAGGTCTAAGAATGGATATTTAAAGAAAACATTATTTAAACTTGGGGTAACATTTTTGAAAAATATAGTTAACCTTACGCAACAAGTCTAATTAATTTTTGAGAAGATTATCAATCTACCATCTTAAGCATTAAATATAATTTAGATCTAGCTTAATAATCGTTAACAAGAAACTAGATCTCTTATTTTTTTATATATTATATCTATAAGACAATTTGTTGTTGAGATTAGGGCAATGTTTTTATTATAAAAAACTAAAGCTGTAATTATTTGGTGTAAGAATTTTATCGGACACAATCAATACGCTTCTAATTTAAACAAAATTATAACAAAACCAAAATTGATCTAATTTCTGTTAAAAAATGCAGAAAACAAAATGCTCTTGCCCCAATCAGCTGTATAAGAGTTTTGAAAAGATTGAAGATGTATAAACCATGAAAATTATAATTTTCCTAAACCAATCAACAACAATTAACCTTGCCTTAAACGGCACTTTTTTACTCTTGAAATCAATTTTCCTATAAAACAATATAACTTTACTAAATTTTTAAGAAAAAAGCCTGAAACGATTTTTGAACAGTTCTTCAAAACCGTGTATTGTATCATCTTGCCAATCTCTGTCAGATAAAAACTGTCTTAGGACTTTTAGCTTTTTTATATATAAAAAAACTCTCAAAACATATATCTTCATGAACCTAAAGTCAGTACAAGGAAGATGATATTCAAAACAAAAGAAAGAATTTTCGGGCGTGTAGCTTTAAATGTTCCAATCGAAAATGGGAAAGTACAGGGACAACTTTAAAATAGTATCTTCTAATTGAGGGATAGCACTCCTAAACATTTACAAGGTAAAATCCTAAATCCGTTAACCTAGGTAGTCATTTGGAAGACCAAAAGGTAGACGTGTTGGTCTTTATTGTATCACAGTATTCATAGAGGTAGAGAAGCAATGTTAAGATTTTTAGACATCCTGTAATATCAAAAAAGTCGAGGTTGTAAAGACAACGAACAATCTCTTAACTTGTTGGAACACTTAAGATTCTTAAAAGAAGAAGAAGATATCGGAGATGATGTGTTTAAAAACATTTTTAAAAAAAACATAGTCTTGTTGTAGAGATGCATTGGGTGCTTACACAGAGATAATGTTAGTATCACTAAAACAAACTACCTCTTATGCGGTGATCTATGAGGAGGGAGTTAGAGATTGGATATAAAGTATTACAGGATGGAATTGATTTGTTGATCTGGAGGTTCTAAAGTTCAGAAAAATTAAAATGATCAACGCATTGGTTTTAAAATGTAAATCGTTTTCTTGGGGGGGGAAGTTATCTCAAGAGTTTGAAACCAATATTGACGGGGGAAACTAATGAAAATGATGCATCTATCCACGAGGAGTATCTGTTCTTGTAATATTTTCAAGAAATACAATGTAAGCTATATACCCTATTGATTTTATATTTAAATCTGAAACAATGATGTTGTTCCATTAAAAAAAATTATAGGAAAAGACATTGGTTGAAAAAAACTTATTGCTAAATTTGCCCTGAAGTTATAGAAAATCATAGAAATAATTTTGGAATGTGCCTCCGGGGTATGCGAGGAAGAAGCCCCAAATGCTAATGGAACTAAAAACTCATTGAAATGTTGCGAAACTCACAAGGGAAATGTTATTGGGGGGAGGAAGGATAAAACTTCGTATTCTGTACGAAGATTTTCAGGGGATATTTAAAGAGTTGATCAGGTTTATACAGGGAGGTGGAGCTTTTATAAAATTGTTTAAGCGAGGAGAAACTACCCGGTGTCGAGATATTGAAAAAAACCAATAAATCAAAGTATTCACAAATAAAATTTTTAGTGAGAAGACATAAAAGGAAACTAATAAGATTAAGTTTAATGAAAAAGAGCCTTTTACACGTGGTGATGTTGGATGTATTTTAAATTTTTACTTTATGACTTGCTAACGACAATTTTTTTGTTTTTATTTTAGTGGACTAAAAAAAATATCGTTACTCTTCTTCATTTATAATTATTGTATAAAAAAAAGCTAAACATTTTGTTGTAAAATACTTAGATGTTTTAGAAAGTTTGTCTAAACAAAAAAGTACACAAAAATACAATATTGATTAACATGAAGTCCGTAATGAGAAAATCTTCTTATTAAGAAAATTTATTTTTTAATTTTTTAACCCCTAAGACAAAAAAAACATGAAAAACTAAAAAATATTAAGTCGGTGATATTACGTATAAAGAAAACAATGGTTTAAATATTTGACTATAAATGATTGTAAAGCAGGTTATGCTATTTTATTTAAAATTTAAAGGCTTTTTTCTAATAACATATTTGGGGTAGTATTTTTGGTATAAATCTAGAAGTGAACTTGCGAACAAAAAAATCTAATAAATAATTTGACGATAACGGGTTATAATACAACAAACACACCCATTTCAAACGGAATAGCTTGTACTAGTTATAGTTAAATATACAATTGTCGCGGTGTTCCCTCTTCACCTCAAAATATTATTTAAAATTTTCGTAATTTTTGAAAACCCATGCCAAATGACCGCTGACGTCAAATAAATCTATTTTGACAATAATCAATTAAGTTTATTTATTGACGGTCTAAAAAAAGAGCATTTCTTTGACCATATAGGTTCGAAAAGCTTACTGCAATTAATTTTTGTTGTTTGTTGTAAGCGGCTTTTTATACCTATATTACAATTCAATTTATAAAAATCACCTAACTGTACTTTTGTCTCAAGTTAAACCTATTTTATCGTTATTTTTTTATGATTTAAATTACTATGCTTGAACTTATAGTATAAGAGAGTTGTACTAGCAATAAGTAAAAGGGTATGGACCGATTATCTAGTTAAGATATAATCTCTTCGGGGGTCTCTAACACCTCTCATACATAATACTACTGTAAATCTACCTGTTCGGCATAAATAGGATGAAGTAGTGGATACTTTTGAGATGTAACCCGAATGGGTAAGCTTGTGCTGAGTACAAGGTTACCTAAAATAGGAAGGGGGTTACTAAAAAATAGAATTTTAATTACTAAAAAATTAGCTAAAGTCACATACAAGGTCATTACAAAAATCCCCCCCCTATATGGAATTAAAATTTTTTTTTTTTGAAACTAATAACAACATTCAATATTCTATTAGATTATGTGACTATTGGTTGTATTAGACTAGTTACAGATACGAGATAGGATATTTTCGTTTTTTTGAATAAAAAGGTTCTAATCTAACTTAAAATAAAATAATGAGAATACTAATATTTTAGTTATATTAAAAAGAACCATTAAAGTAATGGGCTTCAGCGTTAGCGTACTTTAAACATGGCTTTCAGGAGGTCAAAAAATTAATAAAAGTATAACTTAATAAATATTACGCGGAAAATTCAGATACTCTTCAACATTCTTAATCAACTATAGGGCTAAAACAGCTTACAAAAACAATAAAAAAACTTTTCTTACTACGCAACCCAGGCGGTAAAACAATTTCCTTATAGACTTTGATACTTCTGATTTTCAATAAAAAGCTTAAAATTTGTATCATTTCCATCGTTAGTCTTTTTACTTATAAACATATATATTCCTATATGAAGCCCATTAAATAATTAATACGTTGGTACTTTCGTAAAATTTTAGGGTACCAATTAGTAGAAGAAATCTAGATCTAACAGCATGTAGATGTATTCTAGAAAAGTTCAACACCCTTCTGATTTTAATTACAACAATACACGTGCTTAAGCAACAATCACTTTCATTTCATGCGAATAGCTTCTTGTCCATACAACTTGTTTATTATTAAAAAAGTAACACTAAAATGATCTGCCAATTTAAGTCTGACCAAGAAAAAAAAAGAACGAAACTCACCTAATTCATAAGGATTAAACTTGCCACTTTCAGATATTTGAAAGTTTATACATCCTAAATTCGAGGTTTCGATTCTTTGATAATAACGTAAAGATTTTAACAAAAATTCAAGAGAACGTAAAAGTGTGAGGGGTTGCAAATACACGATTACTGTATTAAAAAAATTGGTAGTCTTTGCAAACTTTTTTCCAAAAAATCATTTTTTTACCAAAAACTTTACTTACAAGCGAAATTTAAGCTTTACTGTATAATATGTAAAAAAACCTTAAATTTTTTTTCGGATATTTCCTTAAAACAGGATTTTAATAAATCAAAATTATCTTCTACTAAAAAACTAAAATAAATAATTTTAATTTTGTATTGAAAACAGAAACCAGTTCATAAAAAGTTCATATTATCAATCTTTGTAGATCTCCAAACATTTGATCTTCCTGATATCGATGTTCCTCCATATCATCAAAAATAGATGGTTTTGGTATTTTGAGGATTCACGATCTTGTTACATTTTCATAGCTTTCTTTCATAGGTTTTTACAAATAATCTCGTGTTCCTGCGCGATTATCAACAGTATATCATTGCATCGACACACACAATTAATTCTAAACACTTAAGAATTCTTAAGATGCTTTCTCGTGCTGTGGTAAAACAACATTAATAAAGGTAAACTCTTTAAATATTCATTCAATTTAGAGTTAGGCTTAAGGAATTGTTTAAGACTATTCGTACATTCATTCAAACCCTTAAAGAAGCTTTCAGGAACATGATAGTTTCTCTATAAATCCTTGTAGTGGTTCCATATCTTTTTGGTGTAGTCAGAAGACATAGAAACCAAACAGCTCAAAAGGCTATTGAGAAACGGATTTATAAATTCATATCCTGCTTTTCTTCTTGCTTTACTAGGTCTGGTGTTTCCTTGTATAAAGTATTGTCAATATCAAATATTAGAACTTTCTCGTCGTTATTTGGGTATTGTTCGATGAGTCCATAAACTTGTGTTGCGATGTGGGCTCCCTATCAATGAATAAAAAAAACTTCAGAACCAATTATAATTTAATTTTTTAATTTTAAAATTCATCTATAAAAATATTTAAAACATGTTGCTTCACATAAACATTTAATAGAAGGAACTAATTTAAATAAACTAAGGTACTTAACAATACAGCTTGTTCTGATATCTGTATCCACATACATCGTTATACTGACCATCATATTGGGTGTTGACGTTCTGCTCGAATACTCCCTCCCTTTTAATAATCTGAATTATTATGATTCCTGTTCGCATTGTACATATCATCTTTACTCACGCTCCTGCTTCCCATCTATTCATCGTATACATTCTATTGTTATGAAATATCTTAGGAGCCATAACTAACTCGCTATGGTTCAGCATTCTATCGAAAGACGTAGATATATCATTTCTCGGAAGCAACATAAATTAAAAAATCATATTAAATACATTTCCCGATGTCTTTACTGCTACGCTTAATGTCCTTTTCTGTAGAATACGGCGCTTGTTCTCCTCGGTATTAATCCTATGCACGTAGTGTAAGTTCTCTAGAAACTTTTCCTGCACTTTGAGATAAGATTGGAACTCAGATGCCACCATTTCGACACCCTCCTCTATCTTCATAAGTCTTGGATACGAGCAAGGGGGAGTATTAGATCTTTAAGTGACATAGTTTCCTCCTCCTCGTTGCCGTTTTAAAAGTTCTTCCAGAATTTTTCTACTCGCTTTTCTTTGGGGGTTGGGGATCCAAATTCATCTCTCATACGAAATACGGGATAATAAATATAATTGTTAATATGAAACACTTTGTTTATTTTATCAATGACCAAGTTTCATCCATTGTAACAGTTCTGATTAAAATAATTTATGACGATCTTTAAGATAATAGACGTAATAACCGACAGATACTTTGTAGCACGAATTTCGTCTTTTTTTTACAATATATCGTAGATTAAGTAAATTTTCTCAGACTTATATTTTGATATTTGTATCATAAATATTGAGACTATCACATACGTAAATACAATCTAGATTTTTTGTTGTGAACTTTTTTTAGATTCCAAGACCTATGGACTACTTATAATAAACAAATGAAGATTCTGACATAATATAATAACATGTTTTTAGCAGGACAAACGAGAAGGAATGAGTAAGCTATACTTCTAGCTTATGGTTCTCATAGTATTATTTGAGAACCTGAATGATGAAAACACAAGACAATTATCTTGACTGTATTGATTCATAATTAACTACAGGTATCTGTCTAGTATTTCCATACTGCTTATAAGGGCCATGTTTGTGCACCTCGAACCAAAAGGAGTGAAGAATTTCTTTTTTCTGTTTCATGAAGTATTTTAAGAGGATTGATTTTGAATGAGGTTATTAAAGATTGACTTTATTTATGACCAATAATAATGAAACTATTCGTAACTTCATAAGGAGTCCATATTGTAAAACAACTTTATTTTTGAATAATAAGTTTTTTTGATTCCTAGTTTTTGTAAACAAATTGGATGACAATAATGTATTTTCAGGACATTAAAAAAAACAATTAATAATAAATAAAAATGTTAATGACATGGTTCTGTAGTTTTTTACATAATAGGCATTAGCACTGTCGAACAAAATTTAAAGAACACTTACAATTTATTGAGGTCAAGAGGATTATATCTTTGGTATAGATGCAAGAGTAGTCTTACAAGCAATCATGAAGAGATTACCGGACTTAAGGATTCTTTCTGATAAGATTAATCAGGATATTTTTCATCCATGAAGATTCGAACTGACCTAAGAAATAATTTAAAAAAAAACAAAGACGTAGAATAAAAAAAAATTTTTTTATTTCTGGTGGACTAATAAAATCCAGAGGACTTAGAATCAGATGATAATTTTGAACTAACGACTTAAAACAATACCAGGATCTAAATACCAATGATAACCTGAATTCAACTACTAGATAGTCGATTTCAGCGATGAAATTAGAAAAAGATAGTGATACTGATTTTAAACAAAAAAGATGAATGGCGGTTAATAAAACGTTGATTGTAAAAACAAAATTCAAAGAATCGACACAATAAGGGAAGAATGATAGAAAAATTCCTTTCTTTTAACAAGTTGTTTTCATCTGGAAATATAAGGAAAATATTATTCAGAATCAATATGAATGGTAAAAAGTTTTCAACATTATGAAAATATGTCTTGAGGTTACTTGTAGAGAATTGCAGAAAGATTTAAGCTTTTATGAACGTATGTTCTGTGTCAAATATATCAATCAATCGGGAAGTAGGATTGATCTGTTGACAAAGGAATATGAAGGTAAGAGTTCTATTTAAAACAGGTTTTTTATCTTTGCATACCGTAAGTTATTTCAGTAAGAAACGAATTTACAGAAATTAAATCAAATCAAGCCCTTAAACAAGGATTGCGGTTGTCTCTCCAGTCATGCAGTCATAATACTTTTTTAAGACTCTTATTCTACAATTGAGTAAGTAAGAACTTCATATCGGATTGTACTGAGAAAATTCAAATCAATCTTTAGTCCTTTAGAAAATATATACAAGGGGAAAGAAAAACTTGTTGGAGTTTCAAAAACATTTTATTGATGTTCCATATGCCAACTTTGGTATCTCTATAATATCGCAGACACGGCACAAAAAGGCGGTGGATTATATTTTTTGCAGTATTTTATTACTCAAATTATCTAACTTAAGGACCATTATCTAACATTACCAAGTTAGCGAAGAAAATCAATAATTTAATTAAATGTTGATATGCTTTTTTTTAAAAAATTACACGTGAAAAATTTATTTTTAGTTTTAAAAAGATCAATAATTTGACACAGAGAAAATAATTATCAGCTAAGATAAAATCAAATTAGAACAGTTCCCTGTTAATAAAAAATTAAAATTTAAGGGCAAAAAGTTTACGCACTACCAAACATAACCTATCACAAAAATGTTTTAGAAATAAAATTAATAGTATTAGTACCCCTAGAATTTTCGTAATAATCTGATCGGATGGGCATTTTTAAAAAAAACACATTATTTTTTGAAAAAATCATTCTAGACGCAATTTATTCAAGAGACAAAATCAATATGCACTAGATAGTATTATATTCTAATTCATATCTTAATTTAGCTTGTGGCTTGTTAGAAAATTATATTTTATTGATTAAAATATTTATATATTCATTGGTGGGAAAACCAGAAACCTGATGCTTATAGGGAGTTTTCGATTGGTTCACATCTTGTGTGTAGTTTCCATGAAGTCTTTTTATTTTTTTATAAATTTATTGAACGTATGAGATGACAAAGACCCGAGATTCTGCTAAGTTATTGTTACAAAGCTGCTATTCTTCAATCCACATAAGCTCAAGCATAAAGTTTTTACATTTTTAAAATCATACAAACATATTACTTTTTGGAAATTAGAAAGAAGAATTATCTATTTGGTATGCTAACTATTAAATTTAATTTTACAGACAATTTAATTGATATTTGAAATTTTTTCGGCAGCTTATTGCGTTTACTTTTCCTAGATTTTTCCCAAAGAACTTACAAATGGGGGCACTTCTTTTTTAACGTCCATTTTTTAATTAGCTTTTTAATGAACATCTTAAGAACTTTGGACTGAATATTTGCTTTGACTTAGTCGCTACCTCAATATTTTCCTATACTGTTAATTTTATTTTATTATCAATCCATCCCACGAATCACATATGTGATAACACTGATTTCAACTGTTTTCTAGCTGGTACTGCACGTTAGACGGTTTTAAGTAAAACAAAGTTTTATTTTATAATTCGTCGCTCTTTTTTTCTCTCAAATTATTGGTCTAATTGTCACTGTTTAAACCTGAGGCGAAGATGTTGACTTTTTTTATGGTCAAAATGCGAAAAAAACTTCTTCTATAACATCGAGGGGTTCAAAAAAAAATTTTTGGGTGCATGGGATTGCTTACGCCCCTTTTTTAACCATAAAGAAAATTTTTAAAAATTAATCCGTTTTTTTTGTAACCAAAGTTAGAAAGAATAAGAGCAAATATTTCATTATTTCATTTAGAGGAAAGACCCTTTTCGTTTTTTAAATCATAATCTAACGCAATAAAGCGGCTTTTTATTTTGCCTTCCCCTATATGCTACTCAACCTTGAGAGCTGACCAAAAAAGCCTTCAATAGTGTTTCGTTATGTTCTTTAGTAATAGGAATCTTTAAAATGAAGGTGTGATTCTCACTGTTTAATGATCAACAAACTTATCTTTAACATGATTGTATCCTTATCCACATACAATAATGTTCCCAGGATAGTCGTTTCTGCTTCTAAAGATACCTAGGGCAGGTATGTCTTTAGATAAAATTCTGATTAAAATTTATAAAAATACCAAAATGGGATAAAAATGACCCATAGAAACAAATAAATCTTTTAATTTTATGATAAATTTACTACTTGGAGGACACAAGCATCACGGGTAAATAAGACTTTCTCTCGATATCCTTTAGGACAGAGAGCTCTTTTTTTTATTGTATATCCTATCTATTCTACAACAATTAATTTAATTTTTTCTCTAAGCAGTCCCTTTCTATCATGTCAGATCTAGACGCCTTCTACATAATGTCCTCTGTTATACTTACGTTTTCTAAGTGAGATTCACGACTGCGCAATCCTGTCCCTCCTCTTATTTCGGTAGACAACAGTACTTTGGAAACTAGCAAAGATGAACTTTTTTTCATTATACGCCATATGGGTTTTAATCCTGTTCTGTTTCCGTATTCTATAGTTATACTTGCCGTTTATTCCTAACTAATTCAAGACATCTCAAACTAAAGCTTTTTCAATTCTTTATTTTTCGAATATACTATTTTTTTCTCTTTCCAGTGTCTGTACCGAATTTACAACTTTGTTAAAACGATGTAATAACTTCAGACCTACCCATTAAAGGTCTTAGGTTTCTGACGTACAACGGGAAAACTTGTTCCAGTTTGTAGTACCCACCCCCCCCTAATGTACTCTTTATTAGTGGCCCCACTTGGCCTAAACATATCTTTGTTTAAGTTTTTATAAACATTTTATTTATTTTCTACCTTGGGGTAAAATTTATATTTTTTTAGCAATGTGAAATAATCCTACAGTTTCCACATCAATGCACTCACTTGACTTTCTTTTTGTGGCATATGTAATTATTTGTTTGAAATCTTCTTGTTTTTTTTAAAAAACGTACCATCTTGGTTTGGGCAATTTTTTAATCTTCCTTTTTATACCTGAAAATGGGGTGTACGCCCCATTAGCCGAAAAATTTCAAAAGAAGTGTATCATGTGGAGTTGTGGTATCCCACAATGTACAAATGTTTCTAAAATGTTTTTATTATAAACTGCATCCCTTGTTGGGGATATTCCTTATATAATTTTTACCGAATCCATACATAAATATGGAGGGAAAAATAAATAAAGAGAATTTATGGTAAGAATCCATAATGGTTATACAAAAGAGACCTTGAGGTTAGGAAAATTGGTCGTACCCTTTGGAAAAATAGAGTTCTAAAATTGAAATAAAGATTTATTTTTCTTTTAATTTCTCATACCCCTGTATGAATACAATTTATATATTTTAGAGTTAAACAAGACTTTTAAGCAGCTAGGACAAGAACATTCATCCCATGTGGTGATACCACAGAAATGTAGATAAAAGGGAATTGAATAGTTCTTTTTTAGATAACTTTTTGGCAAGAGGAGAATTACCCCCTCAGGCACCAGAATATTAGATAATTTATTTCAGAAAAAAGAAATTTTGTAATTCAGTTCCGAAGTACACTATGGTATCCACCACTAATAAAATGTCTAAAAGATTAGTACTTAAGCATTTCATGGTTTCCATCCCCTTCACAGCTTATTCGTTTCCTATTTTTTTGAGGGAAAACTTAGTTACGGTGCTCTGGGTCGTAAAGAAAGAAATTATAATTAGTATGTGTTGTGTCTCAGGAGAAACACACAATGTTGGATAAAATCATTTAAAGTGGTTCTGTTCACAAACACATAGAGAAATTTAATGTTCTGACCGTCTTTTTTATTAAAAATGCCAAGATTACCATTTTGCAAAATTGCAGTGTATTTACACATCAAAAAAAGCTGATTGCCTTGCATTCATCTCGCATTTAAATCCTCAAATAAGGGGCGTAAACTCTTTTTCTATAAGAATTTTATAACTCAGGCAAAAAAAAAACAGCAAGCATAAAGCCACTTATAAAAAAGGACTTTTGATTCAGAAATCAATAGCAGGACTCAAGGAAACTTCGTCTGTCAGTGGTAAAAATTATCGATTAAAAAAAAAATCTCAGTCTAAATGGGGATATTTTTTATGTGTCTGCCTAGTTATTAAAGCTATTTCTAAAAAGCTCTGTTTGCGTTTCTGTATTCGAAACAAAGGTCTGTTTAAGTTATTCTTTTGAAAGAGAAAAATGTTGAATCACCAATTTTGTACAAATATTAAATAAACATTTAGTGTATGGCGAACCAACTATTTTAGTCTTTAAAAGTGACAAAAACACACTTCCTACTAAGCTTGAACTTTTAAATATTACATGAAGAAATTATCACTCATCAATAAGTTTTTGTTTATTAATGGTATTTTCACATCATATTTCTTTACTTCTTCAAATCTCTTTCAGTACTTAAGAAAATCAAAAGTGTTTAGATTTTCACACATATTTCTTTTAGAATAAAATACCCATTGATGAATAGCAATAAATTAGATGTTCTGATGAAAAGGATGCAAAAATTTCAAAAATATGTCAGAAATTATTCCAATAAATAATAAAATGATGCTTCATCCATTTGATTACTTCGAAGACAAGTTTAATATTATTTTATCCAGTATAGAGAAGAGTCATTCTAGAAGAATCGAAAACGAAAAAAAAAAATACTCTGTTTCAGGATATAAAAAATTTGAGGAAGAAATATTTTTCTATGTTGGATCGCTTAGAGAAATGGAGCATTTAGACATACCTTTATTTGATAATCTTCACATCGAGAAAGAATATATATTGAATGAATTAAATTTGGAAATATCTAGAATAACATCTGACTACAGACTAATTTGTCAGAAATTCGAATTTGTAATTCTTATATAGTCCGAGGTATTTGATTTGCTTGGGATTTTTGAGAAAGAAGGAATAAGAGGAAAAAAGAAATAGATTTTTGTGAAATTAATGTTACTAAAATCCAGGATCAAAGGTTAAAGGTTAGATCAGAAGACTTTGTAAAGATGTTGTTCAAAAATTATCTAAAACAGACCAATAAGGATCGATTACTTTCTTAGAGGAAGTATCATGGAATTTGACACTTCTGACAAGGAAATCCTCTTTAAGAAACTTTTCCCAAAAAGAAGAGGATAGATTTCTGACTTTATTGATTATTCTTTGTCTCCTGGTCTCTGATGATAAGATGTCAAAGGCTAGGCTAAAAAAACTTCAAACATGTCATAAGATTTTGCAAAAAAAGAAGGATGAGAAGAGAGTATTAGACACGAATTGTTTGGTTTAAAATCAGTGTTTGATTAAAAAGTTGAAAATTAAGGTTGAGAAGCTCTTTAGAGCAAAAATTTACATTTAGAGGATTTATTGAAAAATACTCATTTGTTGAGATTAAGGGGCAAAGGAAAAAGAATTGAATACTCTTCTTAAAGAGATACGAAAAAAAGAGTTTCTTTTGGATTATACAAATAAACGAAAACAGTGAATATATAGAGAATCAAGCTAGTTGCTGTGAAGATGAGAGAGACGCCAAGGTCGAAAATAACGTGCATAAGGATCTAAAATTCCAAAAATAAATATAAAGGTATTGATTTAGTGTATCAAGCATACAAGAGGCAGAGATTATCTTATCTTTCTTAACAAAGAATATGATCTGAAGGTACTAGAGACTTTATTTAGGACGGAAAAAGATTTGAAGGAACTTGTGTGAACTTTTTACATTGGTTAGGGATGATTAATCCAAAAAATGATGAAGGAATAGAACTAATGAGAATTAAAATAGAAGAATTAGGAACCCTAAAAGAAATTTGTAACATTAAATATTTCTTCTCTTATAGAAAAGAGAAATAAGTTAATAGGACATTACTGAATGCTTTTGAAAGTATGCGTCTAATCACAGTAGATTATTTCAGTCATCGTTTCAATTAATCAGGGAAGAAAAATTTGATCAAATGCAATTCCGAACCTGATCAAGCTTGAAGAAAGTATATTTTTACTTTTAAAAGACTATAAAAAAACAATTCGGAGACTTGTTATAAACGATATTAAATAGAGGATTGTTTGAAAAAAGAAATAGACGTGTTAGAATAATAAATAAATCAGTAGTCATCAACAAGTATGATTCCCTGTTAGGAGAAGGAAAAACTAACTGATTAATATGGGTTTAAAATATCTTGCGCCTGTTACAACGCTGACCCTCATAAATATTAGTTATGAATATTTTTTGTGCTCTTTTTCTTTAAAATGTAATGGTAAGAATAAAATTTGTTTAGCACCCATGTTTTTTTGACTTAGAAAACGATTACAAATTACAAAAACGGAATTTAAAAAGAGTAATACCGTAGTTATAGACAATGGTACGTATGAGTAAAGCCGGATACCAGGAACCATCAGCAGATCGTATTAAGAATGCGTTTTTATAAGATATTGAAGGAATCAAATTTACAGGAACGAGAGAAAAGTACAGTATTCCCCCTTTCTTTAATGATATGATAGCGGGTTTTCACTCTTTAGAGAGAATTTTGATCAATGCTTACAATACCTTGGTTGTAAAAAAATGTAAAGACTGATAATCACAGATGCTGTCTACTCAACTACGAGAGAAAAGGTTGTTAAAATTTTTGTTCGATGTCTACAGGTTTGAGAAAATTCAAGTAGGGATGATGCTGTATATTCCTATTTTTACAATAAAAAAATAAACAAGCTTTTACAGACTTATAATGAAAATCCATTTTTAATATCATTATCCCACAGTGCCAGTTATGTTATCTTAGACCAATGACAACATTTTGGATGTTATAAAATTCTTCGGAGGAAAGCTTGCTGCAAAATACATATCTAATATATGGATCAATCACAAAGAGTTTAATACAGACTTCTCTAGTCTCGTAAAGATGCTTAAGTGCTCTCTAAATTATAATGAGATACGCAGATTATTGAACGAGATTAGCTAGGTGATTATACGCACTGTTTATTTTTAGGAATGATGAAGCAGATGGAGGTTGTCGAAGAAAAAAAAGAAGATAGTTACAATCTTAAACCAACAAAGAAAAAGAATCTAACTCTTAAAGGTCATCTCTGTACCAAAAGCTTAGTATATGGAACAAAGAAAAAGAAACTACAACTTACAACCAGGTATGTATACATAAGTTTTCAGGTAAATTCGAAAAGGATACAAAAAGTATTACAAGTTTCAAAAAAAATTATATTCTAAAAAGTTACAGGAGACTTACGACAAGGGGACTGTGGACTTTGATTCTTTTGTTAATAAGAAAAACAGAAATACGAGGGATTATGCAGGGAACTGGAACTGAGATCAAAATATAGGAGGGATTCTAAAAATAGAAAAGATAAGAATTCACGCTGCTTTTTAAAACTGGTGAGCTTACTGAAGAAGAAAAAAGTTATAAAAAAAAGATAGAGGAGGCTGGAATTTTAGAAATTGCTGATAAGATCATCGAGGAAAGGGTAAGCTTCTTGATGAGATTTGTAAATATGATCCTTCATTTTCGTTTAGTTCTTCGAATACATTAGATCTTCTACAAGGTAAAAATATTAATAAGATTATGGTTAATATAGATTTATACAGAACAACCTGAGATATTGTTTGAGCCTTCAATTATAGGTTTGAATCAAATGGGATTATTAGGGGAGATTTTGGAGAAAATTTTGAGTAAGGAAGAGATTGCAATATTTTTAGTACGGAGGGTTTTCTAAAATGGAGTTCAGTAAACGAATTGAATCTGAGGCTAATATTTATTCTTATCATGGGTCCAATAAATGTTGTCATGGCGGAAGATCCTTCGTTGATGCTTTTTAAAGGAGCTACATTTAACGATCTATTCAAAAAACATATACTTATAACGATACAAGGAAAAAGGAATGGATGAAATTTTTAGAGAAACTTCTAAAAACATAAAGTCTTTCTTTTATTAAAACTTAAAAGATTTAAAAATTTATTCTGTTAGACATTCTTAGATAGGGTTGTTTTATGATATTAGATGAGCATGCATTATAAGTTTAAGAATTTTTTTTTTAAAGCGTACTTTTACGAGTAGAAAAAAGGGCTTTTTTTAAATCTATTTTCAAAAGACCGTCTTCTCCAATTGTAACAAGATGCAATTATACTAACATAAAGAGTTCTGCAAAAGAAATTCCAAATCTCTTTACACTTGGCACTCTGTTTAAAGTTAGAAGGATCTTTTTCATTAAAAAAGCTTTTTTCTCTTATAGTATGTAAAATAATCCCACAAGATTTGCAAAATGATCCTATTTTTTTTATATAACAATTACCGTTATAAAATATTACATATAAATAATAAGTTAGGTTATCCAGGACATTCTCCTCTGTTGTGTTAAAAGCGTAAATAAATGAATTATTAATAAATTAAAAATTTGTAAAAAAAGATTTAATACTTTGTATGGGGTCCTCGCTCCTCAAAACCTGTTAAATTCTTCTTTTTAAAACTGAAAGAGAGTTTTGGGCATAATTCTAACGGATTTTAGACACTCCTCGATAATTATAGTTTTTAATTCCCAAAATTTTTTGTAGGATTTATTAATTTTATTCCCTAATAATTGCCCAAAAAATGTTATATAGGGTTCATACTAGGTGATGCGCTGGGGAGGAATATGATGTAAGATTAATTTTTTTTAATATATTTCAAATAGTGGCCGAAGTGTGGTTTGGGGTCGCTGTTTTGTTAAAAAAAAAAATGTAGGTCGACCCATTTCACAACTGAAACAGTAAGATTTCAGTCTAAAATATAGCAGTATTAAATTGACTTTCATCTGTCTTCAATAATAACAAGCCTCCCTACACCATGATATTCGGAAATAGGCGTACCACAATAACTCTACCTCCTTCATGCTAATATTGGATATAAATAAATTTTTTGCAAATAAGACACTTTCCAGTTCTCGCCAGACATATACCTTTCGTTAGTGTAAAAAAAATTAAATTTAGACTCGTCACCTAAATAAAATCATCTCTTGTTTCTCGTTGGCATCATGCCCAATATTTTGATTTATTTTGTTAAATATGCAGCGCTTTCAGAAATGGTCTCTTCTGAGCTGAAAAAGCTCTAAGTTCCTAAGGTTAAAATACATTTCATACGGTTATACGACAAATATTTTATTTAATTTGATAAATGAGGATTAGCTTCCTCGTGTGGTCTGGAGTCTGTCTGTTTCTCATTATATACTAATGTTTTAGCTTATTTATGTCAGATTCTGAACATTGTTTCAGAACTTTATGAAACAATCAAAGAAAATCAAAAAACATTGTATGACAGAACAATTATCATCTTACGGGGATACCACAAAAGCAAATACTTTTTAAGTGTCTGAATATTTTTAAAGGTTGTATGACTAATAGCTCTTCACACTACTCAACAATCATATTTAATTTTTTAGCTAACTTTGGAGTTTTCATCAATCAAAAGCAAAACATTAAGTCAAGGAGTTGATGCTTTTTTTTAGACGACATTACTACATTTATGGGAAAATGGATGTGGTACTTAGCTTTTTACGTACTCTAAGACTTTAATACACTAATTTAAAAGATAGTGCAATCTTTGTATGGGTTACTCTTAACTACATGGAGCTACAGTTGGGCTTCTTCATTTTCGCTCTATTATTTAAAACTAAGCGGGTTTTCTTTAAAAAAATATTTATCTGATGATAGGAAAAGTTTTTAAAAATTTAGCACTTTTTTCTTTTACAAAAAGTTCAATTAATAAATTAATTGTGATTTACTTTTGGCCTTTTGGACGAAAAATAAGAAAATTTATCTTGAAAACCAGGGTATATTTACGATAGGTGTGGCGTTTACTAGCAGGTAGACGGCCGAGCATAGAAATGCTTTCTATGATGCTCGTCCCTGTACCACTTTACAAAAATGGGGTTTTAACACTAAAAATGTTTTATTATCATAGGCTTCTCTCGGGGTAAAAAGATGAAAATATTTTTATATAAAATTTTTTAGTAAAAATTTTATAATCAATGGGAATATAATACCACAATAGAGTATGTTTTTACTTGTTAAAATGATTCAAAAGAAGGTATCCTGCAATTAAAAAGAGGAAGATTCTGGTGTGACAAAATCGTGCGATTTAAATTACAAAAAAAGTGTTTAATTAAAATATTTTTATGCAAAATTTTCTGCGCTTTCCAAGATGTTGTAAGAAAATAGTTTTAGGACGGGAAAATGTTCGTACGTTTACACGGAACATTTAAAAGGTGGGAAAAATAGAATTATGATATCTGGATATCATACAAAAGTTTTGTATAAGTACTATATACACATGATGTAACCTATGACTTTAGTGTCTCCACTGCTTAGGCTATTTAAGGTAACTTGGACAAATTATTTGGTAGCAAAGAAACTAGCTGATGATCCACAGAAATAGATATTTGCACGTGAACTAGAGGTAAAAAGGATCAAAAACACTTTATCTAGTGTGGTTGTACATCACATAAAATGGTTTTTTTGTGTTGTATTGGTGTGTAATAAATTATTTTTTCCACGGCTCTTCTATCATTTTATTTATTTTCTGAATTACTAAAAAATTTTATAGAGTTAAATATTTTTTGAGAGAAGGGCATGAACAAATCCCAAAAAACAAATAAGAAGTTTAGATTTTAAAAGACAATTTTCTTTAATAGAAATGTTTTGTCGTGGTAGGAACGACACATAGGGACGCTGGACTATTCAAATAGTAAAGGTATGTGTACTCTACGTTTAAAATAAATCTGTCTCAAAAATAAGTTTGTTTGGTTTGATCAATTTTAGGAAAAAGATCATTGCTTGATATAACCGAAAAAGTATTAACAATAAAGGATGATCAATTTATGGATAGTAAAGATGTGAAGATGAAGAGTATCTAGTTCCAATAATGTGAGAAATGATTCCTTGAGGTTTAGAATTAAAAATTCAAAAACCCCCTTTTTTCCTGGGACGGTATGGTAAGCTGTTGACCCATAGTCTCCTGTAAATCTGCCCGAAAAACCCTCAATTGTGTAACGAAACTTTTTAAATTGTTGTTTTCTAATTAACTTATGTTAGTTTTCTCTGTTCCTCCTTAAGCCATAATTTTTTTGACTACCTGAGAGCTCAAGCTCACTGCTTTGATCTTTTTCCAGTTTTATAAGCATTAAAAAATGTTTTTTTTATTTTTTCATGATATAAAAGAAAAATAGACTTGTTTTTTATATGAACAGGTGTGTTTTGACATACTTTTTCCTAAAACATGTTCGAATAGTATCGGCTCTTAGCTGCATAACATTTTTATTTTATTTTCTTTAATTCAAGGTTCCGTCGTGTTAATGGTAGCACCTGGACTTTGAATCCAATAATCCGAGTTCGAATCTCGGCGTGAACAACTTTTATATCTTCGCATAATTTTTAAATTTCTCTTATGATAAAAAACTTTTATAAATCTTGTGCAAAATAATATGTTTTATAGAGAAGTATTTTCTGTCTAACGTTTTGAATACTGCTAGTCTTGTGAACTGGAGTTGTAAAAAAAGAAAATAAATAAATTTTTTTTGATTTTTTTTTCAATACTTTAGTGTAATTTCCCACATAATGTCACGAAAAAATTAGAATATGCAGTTTATAAATGTTTTTCATCACTCTAAATTTGTTTATACTCTCATCCTGGATGATCTAACCTGCTAGAATTTGTGTTAATTTCCAAATTCTTATATATTTTCATGAAAGGTAATAATCCTTCTTTATGATATAATCATATTTTTGATTATTTCTCAAAAATAGGCAATCAAAGGATACAAGGAGTTCCCCTTGTGACAGTAACACTTGATTTTTATTATCAGAATATTTAATAAAATCAATTTTTTCTTATGACAATCAAGCAATTTGACCAATAAGTAATTTTTAAATAATATTCGAAACAAATTTAAATTTTTTTACATACGTCTAAAATTGTATTTTCTTAAAAAATTAATTGTTTGAGGTCTTTCAATATGCTCAAAATTTATAAAATTCAAACTTCCTGGATGATTAAGAAAGATTTAATATGCTTTTTGGATATCTTCTTATGAAAAAAGTCTATATATTTTCATAATATTTTGAAGTAATGGCCCCTATGAATACGTAGAAAAAATCAAAGTATAGAAAATGAAATAGCCAAAACACAAAAAAATAAGCCTACCATATCACATTGAATTTTGAAGCTAAGATTTGCCAAACTTAGAAGAGCTTATTGACACCATCAAAAGTGGGGTGGAGGAGACGCGGATTTGATGTGTCCAAAACTGGAATTGCTCGTATCGTATTATTGGTATTTCCATCTTTAGAAGTCAACATTTATTCTAAGCTTACAGGCACACATAGTGAGTTTCTGGCATATGAATTTACGGACCTTACAGCTATTCCAGGTGTTATCACTTATAATGGGGCCAAAATCCAATTCTTGGATCTTCCAGGAATCTTGAAGGTGCTACGGATGGACAGGTACTAAGGAAGACAGGTGTTAGGTGTTGGGCAAGAACACTCTGTAATTGTGTATATGCTTGACGTCTTTAACCCCTTACACATAAAAAACTTATCTAAAAGGAACTAGAATCAGTTTGGGATTAAGATTAAATAATTCATCCACCTAAACTTAAAATTCTAAAAGAAAAGACAGCGGTGTTTTGATGCTATTGGAGATCATTTAGATATAATACGGTTAAGTCTGTTCTTGCTGATTTTAGGGATTTCTAAATGCTGAGGTTATTACAAGTGAATCTTGTACATTTGATGATCTATCGATGTAATGTGAAGGATTAGAAATATGTGGCCTTTTATCTATGTTTTTAAATAAAATTGATTGTATCGCTAGAAAGCTTGATATTATTTTATAGAATACCGCATGCTGTTTGCCATTTGTGCAAATCTGGGATGGAACTTTGATCCATTTTTAAACAAAGTCTTGATGTATCTGGACTTGATACGTGTTTATCCTAAACCTAAGGGACAGCCTATCTGATTACGAAGAACCTGTTATTTTAAAAAAGAACAAATAAGGAGAGAGTTGAAGATTTTTGTAATGCAATTCATAGAGGAATTATTTCTAATTTTTAAATCTGCTTTGGTGTGGGCATCAGTTTAAACATACTCCTCAAAAAGTAGGTACCGATCATGTCTTAAGCGATTGTGATTGTTTTCAAATTGTTACAGGAAGTATAATAAATTTTTTAAAAGTGCTTTTGTATCAGTGCAATCTAAATATATTGAAAACATTTATTTTTAAGTTGACTTTAAGATATAATTTCAGGAGAAAATGATTGTGTCAGATATCCTAGCTCGAAAGAAAATTACACTTAAAATTGGATTCAATAATTTTATTCTAAGAAAATTTGTTTGTTAATCTTCATTTTTAAACTTCCATTTCTGAAATAAAGTGTTGTTGAGTACGAAAGTATTTTTAAATTACTCTATTAATCTTTCATTATCTGCTACAAATCTAAAACCAATGATTTTTAAAATATTTCTGTTTGTTTGACACCTCGGATATGGAAAAATTACCCAAATAATAGCAAGAATGATAACATTTATTTAATCTGAAGCAGAAGGAAAAGTTAGGAGTTAGAATTAAAGAGCGCATGCAGGAGTACAATAATGAAAGGGCCCCCGTCTATTAAAGAAGAATCAACCAGATAGAAAGAGATTTTATTTTCCAGACAAAGCGAAATGAAAGGCGAAAATTGAGGAAGTAGTTTCTTAAAAAAAACAATATAAACTTTGTATATAAAGAAAAGGAAATAATTGTGCGAGAGATTTTTGACACGTGGCATTAGAGAGGTGTAAATCAGAATTGTGTCCTGAGGATTTAATAAAATCTGCCGTTGGGAGAATTAATACTGATTTTAAGCGCATATTGTAATCCATCATACAAAAAAACATATTAGAAAAATTATAGTAATATTGAGTGGCGACCTTTAATTGGAGGAAGCTGTTGGAGGTTTAATTCTTATATCAAAATATTGTAAAACTATCGTAGATATTCGTTTTTAAAACAAGAGCAGATATCATCAAGAATCAGAATTGCTCTCGAATAGCGAATGTGCTATTTAAAAACTTAAAAGAAAAGGATCAACTTCACAATCAAAACGTCTATTTATAATTCAATGTTTTCTTTTTTTATCTATTATGCGTATGTCTTTTTAAATTTTTGAACGCTAAACACTATGGGCGGTAAAACTAAGAAATTAAAATTAAATTTGTAAAAACTTGCTTTGTGAAATTTTAATCGATAAGGAATACAATCATTTATAATGGCTTGCGTTGTTTTGTTTGACCAAGATTTTTCAATTAAAACGTTCAATTCAGGTCTGGGTTTAAGAAGCTTTTGTGGTATCCTTACGTAAAACAGATCTAACAAGGTTTATTAGTATAATGATTCTTTCGTTTTCTCGTACTCCCTCTCAGGTAAAATTAATTTATTTAATAATATAGGGGGGGGGAACATTCAATTAAATTGTGGAATTTATTATTCAGCTATAAGGGAGAGAAAATAATACTTCCGATATTTAAGCAAGTCAACTTTATGTAAGCAAATCTGGCGTACCTGGTAGAGTGCGTTCAGTTCTGAGGAAGCTTTCTATGGTGCTTCCGCCACTGTCCTACCAGTATGCTTTTTATTTAAAACCATTTTTTGAAGAAAGCCATTTATTTGTTTATTATTTTCCATATCGGGGATATTTTTTAAATAGATAAATTTTAAATGTGGTTAATACCACAAATCTTATTCTAAAAACCAATTTCAAATCAATTATTTGTTTATCCTTGCCGCTAACTGAAATGTACAGGTAAAATTTCTTTAATTTTCAAAAATCATTCAAATAAAAAAATATCATTCAGAAAAACATACTCTATTTTCCTTATCAGAAATAAAAATATATTTCTTAGTATTTGAGGTCTTTGATAATTGGGGTGTGCCTTCTCAGGCATCATAATTGGTCCATTTGTGACTAATAATATCGCTCTTTTGGAGTAGAGAGTTACTTCCTTAAATTTTCTTGTACAGGTTTTTTAAGTCATAAGTTTTAAGGATTCTAGTCTTACGATTATTTATAAATTTTTTTCGTTATGTAATTTTTAATATAATTGTTTTTAGGAGAATTTTTCAACCCGTTTTATACTAAAAGAATTCGTTTAGAAAACTTAAATAAAAAATTTCAAGAACTGATGTGTCCATTTTATGGCTGAGTTCTTTGTACATAAAAACTATATTCCAATATTTTCCCATTAACCTATTTCCGCAAATGTAATCCTTTCGATATTTTTAAAAAATAAATTCTTAGCTACTTATGGTAGTTCCTAATTTGTTTTCTTTTTCAATAACGATAAAAATGGTAAAACAAATAATTTGAGGAAGACCACAATTGTTTTCAAGGAAGATTCACTTTTTCCTATTATCATTCGATATAGAAAAGGTTTGGGTAGTTATTCTTATAAATGGCTGGGGTTAATAATTAATGTAAAGGTCGTGGAAAAGGAAGCAATCTACTTCAACTCCAACTGTGTTTTTGGAATTTGAAGGAAAATCATATATTATAAACGTCTTATAAAAAAGCTAGCAAATGATGTAGCAAAATATTATCTGATGACAATTTCCATCTTGACGTCAAAAAGAAAGTAAAAAGAAGGTACTGTACTTGTTAGAAAGAGATTGAAAAGTGTTTGATCAAAAAGATATCAATATACCCTACAGTATTACAATACAACACCTGGGTTTAGTGTCGAAAAGGATTTATTGGAGCTTAAATTCTTTGTATACAGTGTTTATAGTTATGTAATTATTTTAAATAGAGTATTGTTCGGAAGAATCCATATAAGTCCGGGTCTAAAAATACGGTTTTATTTTGGTTGAACTTAAAACGAGTTTAATTTAGAAAAAAAGCAGACATCTGAAGATAGGAGAAGAAATTTGTGATATCCTATCCTTAAGATTGATTACATTGAGCAGAGTTTTGTGTATACAGAATTTACCCTAGATGTACTAAGATAACATTTATATGTGCATCCGAGAAAGAAATCTGAAATCTAAAATTGCGCCTTACAAAAGGAATTGATGAGTTTCTAATCTATCAAGACTGGATCCAAATTTATTACTATCGGAAGTGAAGCAAAAAACTGGAAAGAATAAGAAAAATTAATGATGATGATAAAAACATTTTTAAAAGAAAATGTAATTATAAAGAGAGCATAGATTCGAGGTACGAACATATATGCACTGTTCTAAAAAAAATTAAATAATGAGAAGAAGAGAAGATTGAGGAAAGAACATGCTTTTCAGCATCGAAAATAAATATGCAGAGGTTAAAAACAAAAATAGGAGATCATACAGCCTTATTGAGGACAATGACCGAGAGGAAAGAAGTAAGTTTTGGCTTAATAGGAATAATCTAAAAATTATTGACGAAGATAGAAGAAGGGGGGATAGAAAATCTTGAGATTTACACTCAAAAATTATTGCCAAAAATTCAATAACAATAACTTATTTTTATAAAAAATTTCTATTTACCCTATGAATGTCAAGGAAGAGGACAACATTAAACTTACAAAAAACACTTAAGGACATTTACGGTGTTAAACAAGGGTGATTAAGAACTAGAAATTACGAAAATTTAAGTGCAAAAAGGAATCTAAAAATGATTGAAATTGCTGTGATTGTGAATTAAAAAAAATAATTTTCCCTGTAAAAATAAAGAGCATGAATGCTAAACAACCGTTTTCTGTAACCTTATCGTAGGTTGTAAACAAAAGCTGATTATTATAGAATTAAGCTTCAATCCGACGATTTAAAGAAGCATATATTACGAAAATTGTGAGAACTTTTATTTATTTTCTAGTAATTTTGTGCCACTTAGAGGCGAATCCAATCTTGCGGAATCGGGCTTCAGTATAGAAAGGTAGAGAGTAGGGAAGAAATTGAACATAGAAGAAAGAAAGAGAAATATAAACTACAAAATTAAATTCTCCGAGAATGGAATTTAGGGGATGGGTGGGTTTTCTGGAGCAAATTAAATATTAAGGATAATTAGATACAAATTTTGTGTTGGAAAGTTTCCTCCTCCAATAATTTTTTAAATTCTGATAAGAAAAAGGAAAGAAATTTATCAAGTCTCGATCTCAAAATACACAAAAATCAATTAAAATGCTTAGATAGAATTGCAAACCTAAAAGATCTGGAGATTCGTTTTAAGGATAGTGATTTAGTTTAGATCAGTTGTTTCTAAAATGACGGTTTTTACGAAAGGGGAAATACATCCTTAATAACTTTTTTTGAAAGACGATTTTTACATGAAATAAGAAATAGAATTGTTGATTATCTTAGGAAAAGGAATATGTTTTAAATTCTGATATCAGGCTTTCATAAAGACAATTATTCCTATTAGAAGAATATGTGATAGGAAAGTAAACAAATTTATCTTAAGGGGGGATTTGAAGAGGAGGACTGAATTATAGGATCATATGAGGAACAAGCTGAAGCTGAAGTTTAGAAGCTTCTTAAAAACAATTTTGATGCTCACTTGCAACTATTAAAAGTGTACTAAAATAGAACAGAGAGTATTATAGAGCATTGATAGTCAGATGTAAAATCTTTAAGAGTTGGGTTATACTGCATTAGATGAATTCAAACTCGCTCAAAAATGAAATGATTAAGCTGATTGAGAGAAGCAAGTGTTTTAAAAAGAATGACCTCACAAACTAGCTCAACAAATTTGTTCTGAAAATAAATCGATTAGAATCTTTTTTTGCCACATTCGAAGAGTTTAATTTTAAAAAGAATGTTTGGAGCTTTCAAGGAATCGTTGTAAGTAAATATATTTTCAGAATTAAAGTTTTGAAAAAATTACTTTTATTTTTTCGGATGATTTATTTAAATAAGCCATGGAGGAATTACAAGAATCAATACGGTTATTTTAGTCCGAATTTTAATTGCAAAAAACGAATGACTGGAGTGACAACGAATACGAACGGAAATTCAAGAAAGAAAAATTGTCCATTGATATAAAGGATCTACATAAGGTTATTTTATTTACAAAGAAACTGTAAAAACTTTAGGACGTGAATTGATAGGTTAGAGAAGGGAAAGATAATGACACCATAAATTCTGAAAAGTTTATTTAAGAAAAAAAAATAATTGAATGAAATTAGACTTGTATTAAAAAGAGACCCCTAACTCGATTAAAGAAGAATATTTCTATTTTTACACTCTTTGCCTTGGAGAATAACGTAATGTCTATTCAAAGAATTAGTCATCTCTGTAAAAAGATATATGTCTTCATTAATGAAGATGTAGAAGGATATTGTAGTTTCTTAAGAAGGAGGGTTATTCTTAATATTTATAAAGAAGAGGGATGAAGTACTTGTCACCTTAGGTTGGAGATTTATGTAGAATATGATGTTTCTGACATGCTTAACTTGTGAAAGATATGTGATATAAAAAAGTAAGGAGGGAGAACTTCATGAAATAAAATATACTATTTTTACCAAATTTTTAAGCATATGCTACTATTTTTGAAAAAATTTAAAAGTAAGAATAATTTATTTTTTTTGACCTGAAGATGGTAAAATTTAGAAGAAATATATCCTGCTTGGAAAACGGCTAGAGCTTCTGTAGCAACAAGATTGAGCATGCTATTGAAATAGATAGTGAATTTTAGATTGGGATCATCCGATGAAGAGGCTTTCCGTATCTATACGTTGAGTACTTTTTTGTGGAGCTAATTATCGCAATTGCAGTGAATACTTTTGGTTGAAGAAATTAAACAAGATTTAGAAATCAAAAAGGGTTTAGTCTCGATGAACGAAAAAGCATGGAAGATGATCTGAAAATGCATGGATCTTTTGGAAGTCTCTAAGAATGCTTTTAACATACACGGATGATAAATTTAGCCAAGGCCATTTCTCTAGGTGAAATTTCTTCTCTCAACAAGATTTATTGATGCAATACATGATTATACCGAAATCTTGAACGTGATGGAGGAGTATCAGGAGGATAACACGGAACATCTTGAGGTCTATCTTAGTATGTCCAATGCCTATGATTCTTAAAAACTTTGATATGGCAATATTATATTACACAAAATTATTCGTATTATAAAATGTACCTGAGAAATCAATTGCGCGGAAAGTAAAGCATTTTGAATGCTCTTATTTCGGAGACCATTGGCGAAATTAAAGATTTAGAATCAAAAAAGAGAACATTGATATGTTAGAAAAGCGATGGCAGAAGCAGACAGTAACGATGACATAATGATGTATTTATTGACATAAACAGTTGTAAAAAAAGAAAATAAATGATATTTATAATTGTTTTTTGATTCTCTATTTAGTTCATGTTGTCTTAAATTGTCTCAACGTTTCTCAAATCGCACAATATGCTAAAAAACTGAGTCTTCGTTACCTTGGTAATGAGACAACCTTATGTCATCAAGAACTTCTTCAAACTGCATATGCTCGTGACACTTACGTAAACATTAGGAATAGAATCATAGTGTACATGTGTGGTGAAGGGTTAACGCATATTGTGATACATAAGAATGCTTATAAATGATTTCAAGTATTTTTCCAAAGAAATCCCCGTTTTTTTTATAGTTAAACAATTGGATAGAGTTATAAATATTTTTTATTCCATATATTGTATAAAACACCATGGATTTTGTAGAATTTATTACGCTCTTGTTACTAAAATGACCTGTAACATTGTCAAGATCCTTTTTGTCTTCTAGAAAACTTGCTGAAGGACCAATATTACAGTAAATAATCTCCTCTTCCAAAGAAAATCCACTATATTTTGGACAAGGATTATATTATAGTCAACATTTTTTATAAAAGGCAAAAAAGAATTTTTACATCACAAAACGGGCCGATGAATACCACAATATAGAATTCCTTTATGCATACAACAGTTCTAAAGTTTCTTCAGTCAGTAGCCATGAAAAAAATATTTTTGTAAACTTCTAGCCTCAACTCTGATTGAGCAAAACAGTTGGCTGATATTTGAGGAAGAAAATCAGAAACGGCATTAATTTATATTTTTTCCTTTAACCATGAAATCCAACATACATATATTCAATAAAAAACGTCCCTAAAAGCTTGCTGTATCTACTTCAATTGTTCCTGTATCATCCTCTAATGTATATTTTCCTAAAATGTCTTTATACAAAGCTCCAAATATTGAAGAGGACTCATCCTTTAACGAAGATATTTGTGATACCCACAGTAATTTTTCTTCATAATTTAAATCTTTCACGTTCTCTAATGGTTTGTAATATATGTTTTTCATTCAAAATCCACTTTCTTTTTGATATCCTTTATTTTTTGAATTAAAATTCCTCTAAAGCTTTTTAATCAACTCTTGTATTTCCAATTCAATTACGTGAAAATCTGACTAGTTTTTTGATATCATCGGGCAGATGAGACATTCTTAATTATCTTTATAAAAGATTTCTCCTTGGTAAAATGATACCATTATTTTTGTAATATTTTAAAAATATTTGCTCCATAAAGGGCCCAAAATAGACAAATACCAACTTTAAATTTTATTTATTTTTTTTAGTATTCCCGTTTTATTTTTTTTTATCAAGCAAGTGTTGTATTTTTTCCAGGAGAGAGAAGTATTCCCTTCCGTTGTTCTCATGTGTGTTTTTTGCCAAAATTTTCAGCAGATGTTAATTTTTTATTCAAGTCCTTGATAGATCCCCCATTTCATAATTTTGTTTCCCACCCCCCCCCCCTTCTTTGTAGTTGCCTTTCTAGAGATCCTCACCGAAACTTTTCTGATTCTAGCCTGTTTTTTTCAGCATAATGCTGAATCTTCTTCTTTAAATAATCTTTTAAGGCATAAAGTAAATCTTTGAAGATTATTTTCTAAGTATAAGGTAAGCCTGTCAGGTAAAAATTCTTTCCGTGTGATAAGCTAACCAACGATTTTCTTCTATTTTAAAATACATCCTAATTATTTGAGTCAATAAAAAGGACAAACACCATTGTGTAAAGCACATAGATATGTGTATACCTCCTCTTCCAACTTTAGAATGCCCTGATAAGTTTCAATAATTGCTTTCTTTACACTTTTTGGAATAGAAGTTAAGACTTGTATACTATAATCTCAATATATAATAACGCTTGCACTAAGTTTTTGGTATCCGCCATACGGGTAAAAAATGTCTTAGTGAAATGTAACCTATCAATTTCAGAATTATCATATGAACAATGGAAACATTAATAACATGCTCCTATGTATTATTGTATTATTTAAGACCAAAAATGGACTACTTTTTCAGTACAGCTTGCTTTTTATATTAAAAACAACTAATTTAACTTGTTGTGCACACAAAAAAAATATAATCAATAAAAATTAACTTGGATACGTAATGTAGCAACAAAAAAAAACAAAAAATGTACGAAAATAGTTTGATAGATTATTCTTTAAAAGGAATGTGTGCCGGAAAATTTAAAAATTAGACCGGGTCTTATTTTTAGACACACGTATTTTTGTATAGAAGTTTATACGCATTAAAAAGTAAGCATAATCTTCAAACTAAGTAACACTCCTTTACATGTAATAAATGAATTTTTGTCAATCATGATTTAATTGCCTTATAATTAAGGAAAATATCTTTGATTATTAAAAATTATCATTAAAGTAATGAGTATTACCTCCAGCATAATTTGTGAACCTACGTGAGGTAGTTTGCATCTTTTAGTCTATTATAAATTACTATTTAAACAGCTTATTCCTTTGAGCTATTAGAATATATTTAGGTAACTGGGCATTGAAAAATCGCCAGATACATAGGATTTCCTCGATGCCAGCTTAGTTCTGTAATGCCCCTTAATATTTAGAATGAATCCATTTAATTTGTAATCATAATACTTGGAGTTAAAAAGTTGATATTTTTAATTATAAGCAGTAATGTGGTGTGATACCACAAGTAATAAACGACCAAACCTCTACATCTATTACTAGCTTTTGTATAATTGACTGTCTTGTTCATAAAAAATATTGTTTTTCTGCACAACTCCAAAAACATGGATTTTAACTCTCGTTATTTATTTTCTCACTCCATTTTTTTGGTGTTACATCCGGGAAGCCCCTCCATTAAGACTATTAAGATGAACTGTAGTTCGGTCTTACTCAGCACTGTGAATTTTGTTTCTACTAAAAGCTTTCTATAAGTAGACTTGATCATCTCTATTGCAAGATTAATTCGGAAGAACCCACCCGACTGTACTTGCCTTCACTCATGCTACACATGTCTGGGTAACAGTAAACAGTATTATTTACAAGCGTGATTGGAAACGTGACCGCATCAACATTCTAGTTGCGACCGAGATTTTTGTTTTTTGATAAAATTAACTTTTAGAGTAAAATATCATTGACAACGAATAAACTTCATTTATCAAAAACCTTAAAAAGAATTCTTATTTTTTTTTACCCCATTTAAGATACGATCAAGAAATGCTCGAGAAAACTAGAACAGTAAATATTCTGTGATGTGTGTCTGCATTAATTCGATTTTAAAAACTTTGTATGTATTATGTTACCCTCCAAAAGAAGGTAAATTTTAACATCTTCTTCAATTTACAAAAAAACATTGAACAGCAATTTCATCTGTTGATTACATATTATGTGTGGTAATTTAACCCCTAGTAATATGACTTACTGGTGAACACCAGAGAAAAGTGGGGCACCAGTGAGTCTCGTGGTCAAGTGGCCAAAAAGTTGTTACCAGAACAATGAGAGTGAAAGCAAGTGGATAATGCAAGAGATTGTAGAGGTGGGTTAGCAAGCGCAGGTAGCTAGGGTTTTAAGGTGGAACTGCCAGACTTTGTTATTGCAAAAAATTTAGTAAAAAAAATTATGGGATGAATAATTAGAGAGTTGGAGAAGTTGGTTGGGCAAGAGGATAAAGAGAGGGATGAGAGTGCAAGATGCAAGAAGATAGGAATTATAGAGTAGATAAAGTGTGAGATCAGAAAGGAGAGAAATGAGAAGCCACCAAAGAAGGAGCTACAGAGGTACGAGGTTTCAGAACAGTGAGAAAATGCTTTGTATGTGGAAAGTTGGTCTATATCAAGAACTGTGGGTTGAGAAAGATACTCGGAGAAGTTAGAGGATATTAATAAAAAAGTTGAATATTATTCTTTATATACTTTACAGGTTTTGAATGAGATGTTTAAAGACAAGAAAAGTGGAAAATGTGGAGGAATTTTGATAAGGAAATATCCGAGTTCTTTGGTAAGAAAGCGGAAGGATTGTCATCTAAACAGGAGAGAAGTGTTATATTAAACGAGAGGGAAGAAGGTGGTAAGGAAAGTCAGAAAGGGGGGGGGGGGGGGGGGGGGTGGGGGGGGGGAGAAGTGTACCACAGAGCCTAAAGTATAAAAGCTAATGATTATTTAAAGGCCTTGAGAAAGGGTATTTATAAGAAAGTCTAGGTCGATTGGAGGAAACCCTATTAGAGTGTTGAGAAACCAATGGCGATGTAAGAATTGTAGCAATCTTATAGGACTTAATGACTAGTTGAAAAGGTCCGTATAATTTTGCCCAAATATTAGGGATGTTGATTGATCTACCTCACATGATCAGAATATTTACTGTTATAGAATTTGAAGGATGTTTTCTACCATATAGAGATCGAGGAGTCACACACGTACAAGACGGCTTTTGAGTTTGATGGTACTCATATAGAGTGGAACAGTATGGTATGGGTTTTAAGAATTCACCTCAGATTATGCAAAGGACGATATAATATTTTGGATGGTTTTAAGAGGAAACGGTGTTGAGTCTACATGGATGATTTTTAATTCATTCAAAAGAAAATGCGGAACATAATGTCCTTTAAGCAGGTGTTGGAACGATTTAAAGTGTGGACGAGAATAAGATCCAAAAAATACAAGACAAACAAGGGTAATGGAACTTTAGGAGTAAGTGTAAAGGGTTTATATTATGAGGCCATCTGAAATTTAAAGCGTATTATGCTGCTGTTTTGTATAAAGACGGTGTTTTAGAAAAGATTTGAGAAGTTTTTAGGACTAGCTGGTTGGGTTTATAGACTTTATTTGCGAAAATTACTCGATGTTTAACTGAAAATCTCAACAGAAGCATTGAAGAAAAAAAAAATGGATTTGGTCAGAGGAGATGGAGGAAGAATTTATAAAAGTAAGAAAAAGAAGATTTGCGTAATATGAGAGAACTACAGAACCAGCATATAGTTTAGAGTTCAATTGCGAACAGATGTCCTTTGAACAGGAATAGCAGCAAATTTACTTCAGACAAATAGAGAAGGTACGTGGTGCCATACAATGGGCTTAAGAAACTAACACAACTGAGCGTAAGATATGGAATTTCTGAAGATATGTTGACAAGTAGTTTTGGGGTATAAAGAAGTCGAGTACGAGTTAGAGTAAATTTCACTTGATGCAGACCATAAGGCCTTAGCAGAGATAAGGAATAGCCTTTTTTTATATAATAAAAAATAGGTGGATCTACAAGATCCAATTTCGAATTTTAGTGTAGAATATTTTAAAGGTGAGCTTATGACTGACGTAATGCTTTAAGCATACAGTACCCAAAATGAAAAGACTGAAATTGAAGCACGAAGGGATTTAAAGTACAGAGCAGAAAAAGGTAAAAACAGGGAGAAAAACACATTAAGTGGGTTGAAGGAAACAAAGTTTGGGAATTTTTCATCGGGTAAGAGAGTAATAGTCCCCGGAGATTGAAAGAGAGATAATTAATAGAGGACACACATAAAAAACTAAATCACAGAGGTGTGAACGGTTACTTACACAATATTACACAAGATGGTATTGGTCTGGAATGAAGGACCATCTTACAAGGATTGAAGAAATGTATCATTTTCCAATTAATAATAGAAAGGAAAAGGCGCACAGAATTTATTGCAACAATTCGAAATGGGGGAGAAAACTTGGGATTGATATAGTGGAAGTAGGAGAACCTAGAAAGTATGTACTAGTGGGTTCGACTATTATACGAGGATATTTAATATGGGACGATCTTAGAATCAAAAACGCGTAGTAATTCATTGAAACAATGGAAAACTGGTTTAGAGAGTGGGGGATTCTAAGAATCATAAGTGATTAATGCAAAGGAGTTTGTAGTAGTGATTTTCTAAGTGGTGCTTTGACCAATGAGATCGTCAAGAAAAGTTAGTGAGAATCACTGTAGCACTGGAAGAATTGAAAGCTATAGATCATAAGAGAACTTTTAGTAAAGAAAGGAGATTGTGAATTGGAGATGTAGCATAAAAGGATACAATGATCTTACCATATGCAATTAAGTGGACTTCCAAAAGAATCGGCAGAAAGAGGCAACAAGTAACTGAAATTTTAAAAAATGGAGAACAGTAGAGAGGGCAGATACCAGATAATTTTATGAAAAGGAAACGGAAGTGTTTATTAATGGACAGCAGGTGAGAATTGCAAAGCGTGAAAATTTAGGGAATGAGCAAAGAATTAAAGGGAGATTTACTGAAATTGGATATATTGTGAAGTTGGTGAAATGACTCATTATCTAGTAAAAACCTGACGGTAGATTAGTGAAAAAGAGACCTTTTGGGAGAGGAATTTGAAGCTTTGAGATTGTAACAGTGAGCTACCCGTTCTAAGAGGGATGTTGGTATTTAACCCTAGTAAATAATGACTTACATTTGATAATATTTATACCCCAGATTTTACTAAATAAAAATACTTGTCGTACATCACATTTAAGCTTCACATTTGATCTCTCTATTTTTTCTACCTCAAGCCTCTTATTTCCAACAACTTCAAAAAACTCTTTTAATCTTATTTATAAAGGTTCGAATGTTACATAATAATATTTATAGTTTTTGTAGGAATATTTCTAGCAGTGAAAATTGCAATATCGTTGCACGCTATTGCAATACTGCAACGCTTCGATCAAACTTACAGACATAAAGTTACATTTTCCCGCTCTTCAGACTGAACCTAGTCCAACGAAGAATTTAGAAGTATTTGAATTTTCTTAAACCTGACAATTTATATTCTGCATGAAACCATAAAAATAACTAAAACATACTGTGGCATGTATCTTCCCGATGATGGTTGAACATAGATGCTCTTATATGCTCTCCCCCATGCCAAAAGGACAGACTTATAAGACCTTTTTATTTTTCAAATAGCACTTGTCTGTCCCATTTACTTCTTAGAGGGGGGGGAAATATCATAGAATTTTTAAATAATGTGGGTAAAATAAGACCGCACAACTCCATTAGATCTATATTTCTTTCTTGTAATCTGTAAATATTTCGTAATAAAGCGCAAGCTGTTTTATTTCATGAAATAAATACTCCATTTAAAGGGGCTGTCGAAAATAAACCACGTTCAAATTAGCTTTTACTTTAAACAGTATATATGAAAAGCACATAAAAACTGTTCGATTTTGAATAATATTTTTAATTGTACCTTTTTTTTGATAGTGTCCCCAAATTTTTAACCTAAGGGTAAAACTTATAATCTTAGATTTTTACGATTTTTTTTTGTGAACTTTTAAAAGATTTTATCAGCCGATACAAAATTTACATTTAAAGATTAAAGATCAGTTTAAAGCGAATATCTGGGCAGACTGTGTACTTTCTAATTTTTATCATTTAAATATGTTAGAAAAAATTTTTAATCAAATAAAATTCTATGTGTGTAATTACAGGCATTTATTTAATGTTTATAAAAATGGTTTTCAGATTTAAAGTATGATGCATCGGAACACAATCTCGAAGATACAGTCTTTCTTCTTAGGACCTATAAGCAGTTTTTTGTTGATCAGATTTTGAGAGCTGCTTATTCCATCATGGTCTAGTCCCTTTTTGAACACTGTATGTATTTTTACTTTATTTTATATCCTTTAATCTGATTTATTTGATAAAAGTAGAGCAATTTCTTCAATAATTATATACATTAAATTTCTTCCCTTTTAATTTCTAAAAACAAAAACTATTCAAAATGCTTTGTTTTTATTTATTAGTTGTAAAATTTTTGTCGAGGACTTTTAGGTTGAGCTAAAGAATTATTTTATTAAAATCCATCAATACTGTGGAATTTGTATTACTGCTCCATGCTTAATCCAATTATAAAAAAAATATTATCTAATGGATTTTTACCTGCTTCATGATTGAATAATAATGAACATCTCTAAATTTCCTTAAGAGGGTTCTTAACTTACAACAAATATGAGGAGTTTCTTTTAAAAAATTGAATGGATTTGGGGCTTTATTGATAGGGAAACTAGTCAAACAAAAAATTTTAAAAAGAGGTTTCTTTTAAAACATATTGGCATTTAAACAAAAGTTTAACCACAAATCTGTTTTCCTAAAGTATCCCCCATCTAATTTAAACAGATATTTTGACGCTAAGTCGATTTTAAAAAAATTATTTAAATAAAAGTACAGGAATGATCAAATAATTTTTACTACAAAAATTTATCATTTTAAAACAGATTAATACATTACATTTCGTCTTTAAATAAGGTATTTATACTTTTATATTAAGTAGTTCCTGAATTGTTCTATTTATCGTAATTATGCATAGAATAATTTTTTTATGTCACAATGATTATTTGCTATATTTGATATCAATCATTTACAATTCGTCAATTAGAAGTGAAGTCGTATTACCAAGCATAACATAGACTTACAGTCTGTATGTATGTATTTTGCTTATTCCTAGGTTTAGAAATCAATTTTTATCTAATTCTGTGCCTTGGTGCACTTACCTTTTCTAACTTCGTTATAAAATTTTGAGCAAGCAAAAGAAACTTGTGATTTTTTATAATAAAAGTTGTAAATTCTGAGTTATATAACACCCTAATTATCCCGTAAGGTAATTATTTTACATACCTAAATTTCTATTTCTACGATAGTTAGAATTAATATCAAGGAATTTATATGACTAATATTTATATCTTAGGTTATCACAGAGGCTGTATATATTTTTATTATTTATTTTTTTAACCTCCTCCAATGCTTAATTTTTTCCCTCTCCCAGAAAACGTAGAGATTGAGGAAAATTTATTGGATAAAAAGAGAAAATGCACCCCCAAAGAATGTCAAAAACGTTTGTTTTTGGTCACGGTGGTTGTATAACTAGAGTGATATATACGGCGAACCATTGGTATATTCAATGGTTTCAGAAGAATGAAATTAGCAATTATGAGGCTCCAATTATTTTGGTAAATTGAATCGAAAGGATTATTTAATTAAAAACCATTAGAAATTTTATTATTGACAAATATAAAGGACAGATAAAGTTTGATTATTTGCAGTCTGTCGTTCGAAAAACATTGGTCCTTTTAATGCGTGTTCTTCAAGGTTTTCTTTTTCTTTCTCGAAAAACTAAAAATTATTAACACATAACATGAACGAATCAAGGATAATGTTTAGATAATTTGATTGAACGAACTTAAGATAGCATTCATAGTACGGAAAGGATTTTCGCAAGAGTCAAGGAATCTGAAGATCAGGATTCAAGCTCATCAACTCAGAATAATATTCATCATAGTAGTTTAATGCGTAAAAAGCCACCAATCTCACAGAGTCTATAAGCTTTGAAGAATCCGAAAGAGTTCCGGATAATTTAAGGGCAATACGTGGTAGCAAACTTTAAATATGATGATCTCACGTCCAAAAATTGTAGTGTGGATTAAAGGAGGCCAATTGTTTTTTCTCGTGATTGACATGTTTGTGTTCATCATGCCATAAAAAGGGAGTTTTTTTCTTTTTCCCTTGGGGAAAAACTGTTCAGATTTTCGAAGACTAGAAGATCAAGTTCTATGTAGAATTTGGAATAACGGAAAGAGATACAGCTTCTTGAAGCTGTTGACAAATATGGTGATGACTGGGTTTTCCGTACCAAGTATATAGGAACAAAAAAAAATAAACATGATTGTATATATCATTTTGGGAGACAATATTCCAATATCAAAAACTAACTTATCTAAACAAGACTACAAGCATTTTTCTCCATTTTTGTCTACTTCCAACCTATCCATTTACTATGTCACCTTCTTATTCCTCTGTTGTTTTTTCATCCCTGCAGTGTGTGCTATAGTGCGCTTATTGCTATGAAAAGAATAGCAAACGGAATCAGCTCTATTTTATAAAATAATTCTTCTTGAAACAAAGAAAAAAAAGCAAGGGACTTACGATATGCGAAAGTAAAAAAATACATAGATGCAATAAAAGTCATTGAATAGGGACTGATAACTCTTTTGATCTTAAAATCAAACTTATAAGATCTTAATGCATGTGTTTAAGAAAAAATGAGTTGGTTCCTCTTAGAAATGATTATTGAAGAAGTGATGACGAATCATAATTATTTTATGGAAATTTTGTATGTCGAATAAAATTTTAAGTACTGGGGGGCTCTTTTATAAAAACATTAGTTATTTTCAAAAAATATCATCATCATCCCCTGATGAAAAATCGTCACATGTCAGCATTTCATTTCCACCTTGTACCTAAGTATTCCACCGATCCCCCAAATCCTTCCACAAACTGAGTCCTTCCGGCTTTATCACTTACAAATACTAGTGTACATCCAAATCCTTATAATTTTCAGCAATCCAATCTACAAAGGTTTCTTCTTCTTTCATATCTTTTCAGATTTAAAACACTTAATAGTGTTCAACAGCTCCTACTCTAAGCAAATACAATAGTTTCCTTCATTGTGGAAACAAACTTACCTGAATCGACATTTAAGCTCTGTAAAGAGGTCTTGGTAGAATTTTTTCTTCTGTTCGAAGTTTAAAACATCCTTTAAAACAAAAACATCTTCACATAGCTCTATTGCCTTGGTTCACAACCAACCCACTCTCTCCTCCATATTTTATCTATCGTTTCATTCCTTTAAGTCTTTGATCTATAATTTGATTTAATTCATGTTTAATCCGATTGTCCCCAAGTATAAGACACCTCTACAATTCATAATATTATTTTTGTTTAAAAACAAGTTTGACATAATTTAGCCGACTTCTACTTTCTTCAACGTAATGCTGCCTTTTCTCAACTCTTATCTTGCAACCTCCACAGAGGATTGTCAACCCTCTCTGCCATGTTTTTTTGGTAAGTCCCACATGGATTTGCTTGCAGGATCGATTAAACATTACACTGCAACGTATCAAACCTTAGTCTTCCATCAATTACAAAACAATTCCATAACTTTGTACGCTCTTCAAAAGAGCTAACAATCATCTACATGGCACTTAGAGTCACACATATACAGATTGTATTAACTGGTTTGATCGTTCAAGACCAACACTAATTTTTTTCTCTTGTTTTGCTCAACTAGAACAGTCCCAACAATATTCCTAATCCATTAGGAGGAGTCCTCTGTATGGGTTTTTAATTATTTTGTGTCAGACGTGATAGCAACTAAGAACGCTTAATCCTGTTAACTCTTGATTTAAATATTAGAAGCAGTTCCCCCCAGTTCATTCATCAGTCAACATCCTAGAAATTCTATATATTTGATCCTTAGTGGTATAATCAAAGATATCACATGATGTACCATTCCTCTACTTTCCTTCAACAAAACCCTTTAATAATTTCTTCTCATTCTCCATACTCACTCAATCAACATTTTTATTATGGGTATAAATATATTATCAAATTTTTTTCATATTTTTCTTTAAATCATTAACAATTCTTTTCAGTTTACTATATTAGTTAAAAAAATATATCAAAATTATATATTGTGATTTGTTTGGGCTTTTTAAAAATATGAAATGATTTTTAACTTGAATAACATCTTTTTAATTACCCATCGATCCTTTATCTTTTTAGTTGATTTAAAAAGAGAAAGTGGAAATTACCACGAAAAACGTACATTATGATGAGCTTTTAGTTTTCTAATGCTTTCAGGATGAAAAATAAGGTCAAACAGAATACTTATTGGTGCAGATCTTAAGGTGGTTTTTGATTCTTCGGAGAATATAATTACGGAGATATCAACATAAATCAAACTTTCCGTTAAGAATCTTGGATATATTTTAGTATAATGTAATTAAACGAACTATCAGAAGAACATAGGATTCTGATCTTTTACTCTTTCCAAAGTAAAGAATGATGAGTCTCGATAAATACTTAAATTGTATGTTCACCTGCTATGCAGGTTGAATGTACGTATCGATGTGTTTTCCATTTATCAAAACTCTATTCTAACATGTGCTTCAGTAACTAAATGGAATTTATTCATTCAGACGATTATTGTTTAAAATTTTTACTTTCCTCTTTAGGAAACAAAATGTTGATATCCCAGATAACTTTATAGCTAAATGCTTCTGTCATGATAAGAATATTACTTTGGGACTTACCTGTCCTATCTGCTTGGCT